>JAULBX010026008.1:0-53421 GCA_032358255.1 Heterotrichella gracilis
AGGCACTATCCAAAAGCCTCCTAAGTGTGAAAAGGGCATCAGCGGTGCCCCTATTGGGCCTAAACCCGCACTGCGGTACAATTAACTGTCCCTCTATCCAGTCACTTAGCCTATCCAAAAGGACATAAGCAAAGGCTTTTCCTACAACACTAAGGAGACTAATTTCCCTGTAATATGGTTCCTATTTACCTTCGAATGGCTTGCTGGTGCCCTACATGGCATTGACATAGGACAGCAACTTGGACTATACGGGCCCCCTTATAGCGTGGGTATGTATTTGATGCAGCTGTGCGAGCTCTATGAGAATGACTGCATATTCGACAAGTTCGATTGCTGCATCAATCCGAGGGGCAATGAGGTGGCCACTGGGTCCTACAGCAACATCTTCAGGGTGATTGGGCGGGACCAGCCCGACAAGGGGTTGTACCTGGAGTGCACAAGGGACCCAGCTCGACGAAAAGTACCCTCGAGCAAGGTGAGCAAATGTTACAGCCTGGTCAAAAAGAGCGCCCCAAAACTGCCACCTCCTGCTGTAAACTGACGGTTGATTTCTCTGTATCACTGGAGTGCATGTTAATGATTAACGCTGCAAACTCTGTGTGTACCTGGTGCGCAATCAGTACACGAGACGATGGTTGCAATGCTCCTGCTGACACCGGCTGTGTGCTCATTTCCAGGGCCCCAGGTTTGGGCTGCACCGGCCTGTGACCAAGCGAGCGAGCACCATGAACCCAATGTATGACGAGACCTCTGTGACCAACGACTTCTCCACCAAGCTGCTGCACTTGCAATGGCACCCTGAGGAGGACGTGATTGCAGCAGCTGCCTCCAATAGCCTCTTCATGTTCTCAAAGCAATAGCAGCCTGGCAGCAATGCTGCGCCTCAAAGGGGCGGGTTTTTTCAACGCATGGTCCATTCGTCCAGGCAGCATTTCGCGCTGCCAGCTCTGCTGCTGCTAGGTGATCAGCACCCAGGCAGCATTGCAATCCCATCCTTGCTGCGGCAACGACTAGGCCATGTGATGTGACGCCCTTCTAAGGATCACTATTTTGTGCCGGGCAAATATACCAAGTCATGGGGGGCGGTGCATGATTACATCCTGCCCTGGGTGGGCAAACACGCTTTTATGGGCAGAGCAAGTTGGTTTAGAGACTGGATTGGCAACGACTTTCAATCGCATGTTGTACATCAGAGAGAGCGTAGATGCTTGGCCTTGGCCCGTTCATTGCCATGCACATCGAGTGTTGCGGTTGGTTCGCTTTGCAGTATCTGTGGCGCTTTTGTTGCCAACCCACCTGGCAGCAGCGGGGTTATTTTCCTAGCGTGGCCCAGCATGGGTACCCCAGGCATATTATCATCCACTGTTATGCATTGTCACATGACAGAGTAGTGTGCCATCCTTGCATCATCTGCACATTTGGGGCATGGGCGTCGTACGGTGGTAGCCACTGACATAGTGCCTGCGACTAGTAACCTCCCAAAGCAAAATGACTTATGACAGGGTGAGTGATTGCAGCTACTTAGGGCTTAGTGCCAGGAAAGTTTTTAACGTGCAACGATTGTTTGAGTCATGTTGGACAACCCGATGCCATACGTTGCCCTGCCTGGACAGTGTTCACCTGAGCTTTCACCTGTGGGCGGTTTCCTTCCTTTTCTTTCTAAGATTTTTTCAACAGCCGTGCTGCTGCAATTGGCGGCACGTCTGTGTATCTGCAGGCTGTTAATATGTGGCACTTGCCCAACGGGTTTGTAGCTGCACGCCCATTCCCAGTGCACCAGCATCTCAGAATGGGAGCTATTTCGTGTGCATCTGACAAAAGTTTGTAGGCAACACTGTCCACATATGTAACATCCTTTGCATCTGCCTGCCACCCCAGTGGCAGCTTCAAAGCCTGTGCACATGTGTCACTGGGCCACTGTTGTCTTGGGGTTTTGTAGTGGGCGAGAAGGGTTTTGCCAACTGGCAGAACTCCAAATGAATTTTGCGTCGAATGTTTTAACATATAATATACTGTATACAATATACAAACCCCTCTAAATACTGCATCATACTGCTGCTTCTCCATCGACAAACTCTGTAACTGTTGGTTGCACGAACTTGCGCTCAAAAAGTGTGACACGAATAGTGTCAGTGCTGCAGTTGCTTCAACCTTTCCCAGTGCACAGTCCAGCGTGAATGTGTGCGGATTGATAGGCAAGCAGGATAGTACGCGTGCAATGAAGCGTGAGCGGGACGAAAGTGAAACAGAAGAGCCAAGCAAAAGGGCCAAGGACGTGGATGAGGGCGATGCAGGAAACGGCGTAGTCAAGAACGAGAGCGAAGACTCTGATGACGACCAACCAACCCTGCAAACCATTAAGCTTGGGAATGCAGTTCGCAGGGGCGTTGAGTGTCCGTACCTAGACACAATCTCGCGGCAGGTGAACGATGCTCATATGCATGCCTATGCACCAATGCATTACTGATGCATGCACGGTCTGGGAAGCATCACGGCAGCCATCAAACCCTGCCATGACAAAGAGAGTTCTGAGACGTTGTCTTGTCCACAGAACTTGGACTTTGACTTTGAAAAGTGCTGCTCAGTCTCTTTGAGCCATGTCAACGTGTACGTCTGCCTGGTGTGTGGGAAGTACTTCCAGGTAAGGAACAAAGCCTGCTCTGCGTTTTTTTTGCCTGTTCACAGTTCTTTCTGGGCACAAGTGGGGACTGGGCGTGGGCATTCCACCTGTGTCCACCTATGCGCTGAGCCATTCCTGGTGGGGCTGCAGGGGCGGGGGCGAAACACGCACGCCTACACGCACTCGCTGGAAACAGGCCACCACATGTTCATGAAGTGTGACAACGGCAAGGTGCGTGCAAACCCCACTTGTAGTTGGTCCAGAACTGAACCCTTCTTTGCATACCAACCTTGGTAGCCGAGCCATGGCGCAGGGGATTGCATTGCCATAATAGTAAAATAGCCACATGCATTCCCATAGTGTAACAGGTATGGGCCCATGCTTGCACAAGCTGCCCCACCGGCCCCACACCCCACGCGCCTCCCCTGCCGCAGGTGTACTGCCTACCAGACATGTACGAGGTGGTGGACCGCTCGCTGAGCGACATCCAGTTTGTGCTCAACCCCACCTTCACCCCCGAGGTATGTCAACAAAGGGTGCATTCACGTACTTGTGAGGGCCCATTGCGCAGGCATATTTTCGTTATTTATGAGCAATGGTTCTCACTAGTACGGTATGTCAACAAGTGTGCAGTCGCGCTAGTGGCGTTGGCATGCAGTCCCAATGCCCATCCAATTGTCACACCCACCTTCACCCCCACAGGAGGTGCAGCGGTTGGACTCCGATGTCACGTGGGCGCGGGCGCTGGATGGCACCGAGTACATGCCTGGCTTGGTTGGCCTCAACAACATGAAGGCCAATGACTATGTCAATGTGATCATCCAGGCGCTGGCCAGGGTGTCGCCAGTCAGGTATGTGTTTTGTATGTTATTTCTATGATGGGGACATCTTGAACTAGGGGTTGCAAGTGGGCCGCGTGCGTTGGTTGATGGGTAAATGGAGGCGCACTGCTGCTACTCCTGGCATGCAATCACCTGGCAATTTTGGGGCAGAGTTGCCATTGCTGCCGGCTCATGTACAGACAAATTCAGAGGGCACAATGGACTATGTTATAGCAAGTTCTGATGTGTGACGTCGCAATATTTTGGGGATGCAGGGACTTTTTCCTGGTCCCCAGCAACTACGGCGACTGCAAGTCCCTGCTGGTGCAGCGCTTTGGCGAGCTCATGCGCAAGCTGTGGAACCCGCGCAACTTCAAGGGCCAGGTACAGAAATCCTAAACCCTAAACACTTATAAGCAGGGTGGCACTGATATGGACATGTTTTTGCATGCCACAGGTTGTGAATCATTGCATGGGGGTAGCAATGGCATTGTGGCTGGCCCTCGTGGGTAGTTTCTGGGCAACACAAATCCTTGCCTTTGATGCCGTACATCATGATCAGTACAGCAAAGTAAAACATGGGCCACAAGCCGGGCTACCTTGTGCTTGTTCTCAGTATGCATGGCGCTGCGTGAATGGGGGTGCATTCGGGTCTTCAGGTGCGTATCTGCCTGTCGGCATGAAGGGAAAAGGTTGGAAGTCCACAAGCTGGGATGCATGTTAGGTGGGCAATGCTGCAGGTCAGCAAGGGTACCCGTTAAAATCTGGATTTGAAAGTTTTTTCTTACCCTCGAGGTTGGCGCCAGGGCATGCACAAACCAAGGTCCCATGGTGCACTGTAAAAGGTTGTTGGGATTTGAACACGAATTCGAGTGTTTCATCCGACAACCAGGTACTGGATCGGTAATGGCAAGCCGCATGTGTGCCCCTTCTCCCCGATCCCAATGGGGATCCCGCCCCCAACCCTAAACCCCCCTCCTCCCCTGCCCAGGTGTCCCCGCACGAGTTCATGCAGGCTGTGATGGTTGCCAGCAAGAAGCGATTCATCATTGACAAGCAGAGCGACCCGCTGCAGTTCCTGTCGTGGTTCCTGGACACGCTGCACAGCGATTTGACAGGTGTGTGTGGGGATTGGCGCGGTGGTGTGTGTTTTGGGGGGGGGTTGCACTGGGGTAGGGGGCTGGGCATGTGGGTGAGGTGCATAGTTCTTGGGCACATTGCATTTACAGGCTCCTGTGGGTGGAGTGCACGGAGGGGAAGAGGGGTTGTGACGGGTGGGGAAGGCTGGGTTTGGGGGGTGAGTTTGAGGTGTGGGCGAGGTTGTGGTGAGGATGTGGAACTTGGTTTTTACATTCGCGTGCACAGCAAATTGTTAGACGTGTGTGGTGTGGGGTGCGGGGGAACTGAGGCGTGGGTGAGGTACATGGTTCCACCTTGCGCAACGACCTGACAGGTGTGTGGTTTGGGAAGGGGAGGGGAGAGGAAAGTGTGGGGCAGAATCTGAACCCTAAACAAAGCCCCAAACCCTAATAATAAAACCCTCACCGTGCCCCGGCCTGATCAGTGTGCCCCCCTTCGCGCCAGGTGGGCGTCGCAAGCGGCCTTCCATCATCACCCGCTGCTTCCAAGGGGAGCTGGAGATAACCACGCTAGCGGGGACGGGGGCAGCGGCGGGGCAGGTGGGTTGCGGCTGGCCAATGGCGCATCCACATTTATCTTATTGATGCCGTGGCTGATCTTGATGGTGCCCCTGGGAAAGTGGGCATGGATGATGGGCTCGATGTGATAGTGGATTCCTTGTTGGCCATTGCGGCTCCATACAGTAACATGCGTGTCAGCCCTACAGCCAGTTCAGCAGCAGCGGCAGGTGCATACTAAGCCTTTGCTGATTGCCAGCCATGGCCTAGCGCTGCATGGCACCTACCCAGCCTATGCTACACCTTTCTAGCGGGTTTCACCTACTCGGCTGTGGTACAGATTGCAATCACTGCCCCAATAACATAAATCGCCATCCCATGTCCAGTACCCCCACCTCCAAGTTCTGTAACCCTCCTCGCCATTTGTGCCATCTAACCCCCCTCCCCCAACCCCTCCCCAGGCTGCCGACGTGACCACCCGCGTGCCCTTCCTCATGCTGGGCCTGGACCTGCCACCCGCGCCCCTGTTCAAGGACATCATGGACAAAATCATCATCCCGCAGGTGGGTGTGGAGGTGGCGGGCGGTGGTGTGGTGGTGGGTGCGCTTGTGGAGCATGAGTGTTGTGTTTGATGAATGGCAGGGATTTAGTAGTGTAACCTGGTTGGCACAGGGAAGGGGCATCATGTGGGCACAGGGAGATGCCACTGCCCAGCAAGAGGATCTAAACAAAAACAATTAAAATAATGCATCCCTGGCGCAGAGATGCCCATTTCAATCTGCTGAATACCCCCCTCCCACCCTTTCCTTGCAGGTCCCCATCTTTGACCTACTGACCAAGTTCAACGGGCAGCTGGTGGTGGATGACGTCAAGGCGGGGCGCAGGAGGTTCCGCGTGTCGCGCCTCCCCGACTACCTCATCCTGCATGTCAAGCGGTTCACAAAGAACAACTTCTTCGTGGAGAAGAACCCCACCATCGTCAACTTCCCAGTGAAAAACCTGGATCTGGCGCAGGTCATCCCAGTCCCCACGGGTGCGTGTGGGGGATGGGAATGGGGATGGGGGTGGGGATGCCGTGTATGCGTGTAGTGATGGGGATGTAGGGTAGCATGTGAGCGGGGATGGGGATCGAGTGTAACCTACTTGGGTTGTTAGTGCCGTGGTGTTATATGTTCATCCCCACAACGAGGGTGGCTTGTATAGCGCCCTCCTTTATCCCCTCCCCTCCCTGCCCCACCGCAGGCCCTAGGGCAGCGTACCCCACCAAGCGTGACCTTGCCGCCACCATCTTAGTTAGGATTTACACTAAACCTACACTTTCAACCCCATACCCTAATCCCCACAACCCCCTTACCTCCCTCACCTCCCGCCCCACCGCAGGCGCAGGCGCAGCCCCTGCCAAGTACGACCTTGCCGCCAACATCGTGCAGGACGGCAAGCCTGGCCAGGGCGTGTACCGGCAGCACCTGCACCGCAAGGTGGAGGATGTGTGGTACGAGGTGGCTGATCTACGGGTGGTGGACATCCTGCCGCAGATGGTCACGCTGAGCGAGACATACCTGCAGGTGAGGCTGGCACAGGCCTATCAGTAACTAGAACATGGATCCTCTAGAACCCTAGCGTGGTCTCTTTTTGTTGGCGGTGGAACCTGGATTGGTGGGCATGCTTGTACGGTAAATGTACATAGTGTTTGAGAGTGTGTGGTACGATGTGGCCGACCTGCGGGTGGTGGACATCCTGCCTCAGATGGTCACCCTCAGTGAGACGTACCTACAGGTGAGGGTGGCACCACACTGGTACCTTAGCATGGGTTTCCTTTGACAGTGGGGATCTGGAATTTCAACGAGCGCACTTGTACGGTATTTACACCCTTCAGTGCACATATATCTGTATTTTGCATGTACAGGTGTACGAGCGGAAGGCTGTGGTGCAAGGAGGGGACAAGGGGCAATGACGGGCAAGGGACGGGGGGGGTTGGCTTGCAGGGAGGGGGGCATTGGCGGGCAAGGGAGGAGGGGATCTTCAACGGCAGAGGTGGACAAGGAGCACTGCAGGCATGGGACAGGAGAAATCTTGCAACCGCAGGCATGGGAATATCCAGGCGTGGTGCCACTTAATGGGGAAGTCCTGATGGCACGGTTGTGTTGTGAGGCGGTGGCATGGCACCAGCCAATGCTGGTGCCCAGCGCAGTACATGGTGAACAGGGATACAGCTGAGTTAACTGGCATCCTGGAGGCGCAATGCGGCAAGTAGAGTGACACACGTAAAATCTATTAAAATTGCCTACATTGTAATGGTTACCTTTCTGCACATAACAAGCTTTCAGTGTCTGGCCAATGGGTTGCCGCCGCATGCACACATGCCGGGTACAATGCACAGTCACCTTTGCAGGCCCTGGCTGAAGGGCATTGACGCTTGTGTGTAAATTTTTTTTTGTTTCGGTCTTCATTCCAGGACAGCGACAACGCCACTACTGCCCACGAATGGCATAGGGCATTCATGAACTCGCCTTCTTGTACTTGTATCCCCCCTTGTGCAACCTGCAGGAGGGCCCCTATGTAGCGCTCTGCCGGGTCTCCCCCCCCGGCAATGGCTGCATAGGACCCCACCTACCGTGGCCTGTCAGCGCAGCGTGGGCGAGCGCACTTGGCGTCCAGTCTGCCTGCTCCGGGACCGGCATCTGCACTGGCCTGTTTGGCTTTGTGCCTTGCCTGCTACCAATGTGCCCTGTCAGCCTTAGATTTTTCCATATACACTGCTGAGTTGCAGTTTGTCTTGTGCCCCTACTGTGGGTTCCCCCTACTGGATCAGCAGGCTGCTGATCCTTTCCACAGAGGTTTACTGTCCGGTAGTTTTTGGGGGTTGTCGCTGGATGTATGTCGGAAGTTTGCTGTTAAGTAGCTGGTGGCTGGCAGGTGGTGTATCCTCTGGACATTTGCTTTGGCTTGGATTGAACATTTTGCTTGCTTTGCTTTGATTATTCTGTGCTGCTTTTGTTGCCCTTGCATTCATAGGGACGTTGGCCTGGTTTGCTTGGTACGGAGTGTTCTTGTTCCTGCTTTCTATGACGATAATTACTGCACGTTCCGAGGCTCCCTTTGATGGACCAATGACGAAAATTGACAGATGTTCAAAAGCTGGCTACCAGTAGGAACACCCACCTGTTGGCGGCTAGTGCCTTCCCCTGTATTCTATTGCATGAGGGTTACTAACCCCTTAGGGGTGCCTCTCTGCCTTGGCCCCGGGGTGCAGGCGGTGACCCTGCGCTCTGTGTCATTTGTCTATGGCCGTTTGACCCGGGTGTGAGGAGCCCCCGGGGATGGCTATGGCGCTGCCGCCCTTTTAATATTCCTTCCTTCCGTCAATTGTTCTTGACTTTCAATTCAGCCTCAGCCTGTCAATATGCACACCCATAATCCAACCTGACTTCATACTGAGCCGCGTACCGAAGCAGAGTTCTTTACTAAGGGTTGGCTTATGCATGCATGCATCTTAATGCATGTTTGGGCAACCTGCATTAAGATGCATGCATGTTGCCCAAACAAGGCTGTTCAAGAGATACATGACCGCGCCACCCTGCACTGCTCACGTTTTAGTACACGGGATCCCATCATAGAAATAGTCAACACCTCAATATATCCTTAATACCTCCTGTTCCACCAGTCCTCACCAAACCTCACCAGGACCTGCCACACAATGAGCTTCAACTCAATAAGTCGTTCATACAGCGGCATTATTGACCTGGTATCGCCGTCGAAGTCACATACCTGTGGCAGCCAACCATGGGTTCTTTGAGCTCTCCTGGTGATGGGCCTCAGTCTGCCCGAGGACACATCCCAAGCCTGCCTGATGACGCCCTGGCACAGGTAGGGTATGCGTTTAAGTATGTATTGTGTGGTAGACCAGGGACGGCAGCTTGGTGTGTGCCAGGAGGTTTGGCGCGCGCCCTGGCCAATGGACCTGTTGCTAGGGTGCTCGCCGGTGGGAGGCAAACCCCAGTGCGTTGCAATGTAGCATGCTGCTGCATCAGTTGATACGTTCTCAGAAACAGCAGGGGAACAGGTTGGACGCACTGTTTTCCAGTAGTCTTCTCATGCATCCTGACGTTCCTGGGCAGTACCAGCACCCCACTTGACTGGCGACATAATAACATTGCTCCTAAACCCACAGGTGCTGCTGTGCCTATCTTCGCTTCAACGTACTCGTGCCACCATTGTGTGCAAGCGCTGGCACAACCTGCTGCTCCGCCAGGGCGTCTTGTGGGAGAGAGTGGATCGGTCCATCTCCACTTGGTGTCCAGTCAACAGGCTCCACGAGCCTCTCCATCACACAAGCGATCTTCAGCTTTCGTCAAGCAACCTTGAAGTGGGTGTGCGTTTGCTGCGTTTGATGTCGCCTGCACGAGCGCGGATGTTGCGCCTGGATCTGGATGATGGCTTGCGATCGAATGCACGCCAGCTGGAGCAGTTTGAAGAGGTTTTGGTGGCGCTTGGGCGACTGCCCGGGTTGCAGGCGTTGGACCTGTCGATGACCTCATATTCATCTGTTTATAAACCTGGCATGCTAGGGATCGATGCTGCAGCAGACAAGGGCAGCTTGGCGGTTGCCACCGCACAACTCAGCCACCTGACAGCCCTCACCAGCCTTTCGCTTAGCCTGGCAACACTCTCAGGTCCAGCCAGGTTCCATGGGATCGTCTTCCCGTTTACCTTTTCCTATCATTTCCCCATCCCGTTGCCTTTGCTGCCTTCTGTCAATGACAGCCACTTGTGGGTTAATGCACAAATTTTATCCAGCTTCAGGGCCCCCATTGTGTGGGAGCTTCCCCTCAGCAGCCTACCACAGCTGCGCAGCTTGAGGCTGACAGTGGAGAATGCAGAGTTCACATTGGACCTTCGCCCTGCAACCGCGCTGACCGCCCTCACCCTGTATGCAAGCAACGCTTTACTGAAGCTGCCCCACGGGGCGCCCTGGTGGCCCGCCGGCCTGGTCAAGTTCGACCTTGTTTCAATTGAAGTCTCTCCCCAAGGAACCATTCTGGCAGAGGATGATGGGGCACGCTTCCTGCCACCCGTGCGCAGCCTGGTGCTTGGTGTCTCTGCGGACATGGCAGGGCAGCTGCTACCCCATCTCCCAGCCACGCTTCACGAGCTGAGCCTGAGCATAGAAGAAGACGGCGAGGGCAGCGAGGCGTACCCTCGGCTCCCAGCTTTGCCCAAGCTTACCTCCCTACATGTTGATCGCTGCACCTGCGTGACCCTCACCGCCCCGCTGCACCCTGGTCTACAGCTTGGGGGGCGACCAGACTTATTGCAAGTGGTTGGGCCAGGGTGGGAGGTGGCAGTGGAGAGTGAGAGGATTCAGCTAGCGGAGGCGAGGGGTGGCGCGTCAGGATGGAGGAGCTGGTGGGGGAGCCGGTAGAGGCGGGTGCGGTGTGTGGGGGGGGCAGTGACGATGTCAGGCTAGCTGCCCTGCGATGGTTGCGGGACTACGCGGAGCAATTGTGTGGGGCCAAGGCCCATGCGGGAGTCGTGACTCGTGCCAGTGCCAGGGGGGGTGTACGTGCAGTGTGGTATGCTACTTCGTGTTAGCAGGCGTGCTGCTCATTCCTGCAAGGCAGCGACTGGGAGTAGTAGCATTGCAGGTTTCGCTGTGCATTTCCTTGTGGCAGCATTGCGCACAGCTTTTTGGGTTGGGGGTGCAGTATTGTGCTTACAAGTAACAATATGACATTGCCTGTGGTCGGTGACAAAATAATCTTGAAGGTTCAGTTCATTACATGAATTGTTCATGAATGTGGCAGTGTGTAATGCACGATTATTTCCTGAATACAAATACATTTTGCATGGCGCAATGCCGTGTGCCACTAGTACGATCGGGTATCAATCCGCATGTTTCCCTCTGCTGGATTTATTCCCTGACTGGCTTTTAATTGGGCCTATAAGTAGCCGCTCTTTCCTTACGTATGCCTTTTGCGTCGAGTTGGAATTATTTTCTCCTTTTCCAGCCTCGGTAGAAAATGGGCAGTCCATGCAACATGCCACAGTTGGCGTTTCTAGCTTCCAGTCCATGCAGCCAGCGGTAAGCATATAAATCATGAGTCTTTGAATACCAATTATGTTCCTAATTACTACCTCCTCGCGCCGTCCAAATAAATGCTTAGTTCTTGAGCGGTCAGCATGCCCTTGCACTCACCATGATGGCTTTGCATGCATGCCGGGTGCACGCGTTGCAGGTTGCAGGGCCATGAGGGCGCTCGATAATTCACCACAACCACCGACATCTACACTGTTGCACATATCGTGATAATGTCCACCACTGAATGCATCCACCTACGATGGGTCTTCAACCAAGCCATCTTGATATATGCAGCCCCTATGCACTCGCCTGCAAGGGGAGCACACTTTTCCAATCAAATGTTTTTGTACCGGTAATCCAACCCAAATATATTCCAACCAGCTCACAACATGCCTAAAATCAAGTGCATATCTCGCACATAAGTCCAGAGGGTCGAACCGCGGACCAAAGCACCGGGTCTCTCCTTGGGCAGGGATTGGCGTTCTGGATGCATGCATGCATATCTTGCAGCCATGAAGGGCTAAGGCTTGGTAAGAGCGCGCGCAACCCTGCACTGCTCACTGTCTGCAGTGCCGCCTTTTATATCGCTTGCTGCAACTGGCGCCTATGTGGACAGTCACCAAGGTATTCCTTGTGACTCATTCAAACCGAACATTTTGAAAAGCACAGCTCAGCCAGGTGTTGGTCCAGCGTATGACGTTTTCGGGTAGTTTGCCTTCAAGCTTACACATCCTAAGCAGACCGTGATGGTCTCACTGATCCTCCCTGGTGCGGTGCCTCAAGGCCACGTCCACAGCCTGCCGGACGACGCCCTGGCACAGGTAGGTAGGGCTGGGCCCCACCGTGCACTTCGGGTGGTGCCTTGTGTGCTGAACCAGGAGTACAGCTGTGGGCAGATGGTTCTTCTGCGAGCTGTGCCACTTTGACGCTGCTGTTGCACAGTGGGAGGCAACCCTTTTCTTTGTGCATCCACAAGCCTGTTTGCCAACCAGCCCTGAAATGCCCGAAGAGGCACCATCGCTGCGGCCATATGGCATTAGTAGTTCTGTTTGCATGCACAACAGTGGTCCTAGATGGTGAGGTGCACCAGGGTTTACAACCCTTAAAGCAACTAGTACCAACTTGGGAGTGGCACTTTACACTTGGGGACGATCCAAAGCTGCTGCTTGCAACACCGCAGGTGCTGCTGCGCCTTGGTTTGGCTGAACGCACGCGTGCCGCCAGCGTGTGCAAGCGCTGGCACAACCTGCTGCTCGTCCAGTGCAGGGTGTGGGGGCGGGTGAATGCATGGAGGTGGCCCCCATTTGCCAAGCTGCTGGAGCACCTGCACTACACGAGAGAGCTTCGCCTAAACTCCCCCATCTCTATTGAGGACTGCATCCGAATTGCGACTGCAATGGCGCCGGAACGAGCGCGAGTGATGCGGCGTATGGTAGTCGAGGATCGCGAGGGTATGGGACTGCTCAAGCGCGTAGAGGCGCTCTTGGTGGTTGTTGCGCGCCTGCATCGGCTAGAGGTGTTGGACATATCTGTGACAGCATGTTCTGGCCAGGTTGGCCCACAAGGCAGCAGTGCAGCAGCGGAGTATGAGAGCTGGGTAGCTGTCACCCAACACCTCACCCGCTTGACAGCGCTCACCAGCCTTGGGTTTAATTCCAGAGACTCAGGAGAGGTACTCGGAACCCCCCGTAGGGTTTTACACCGCCTTCCCATTGCCACTCCTACCCTCAGTGCTCACCGCCGGGTTCTACGTGGGTGCGACATACAGCCGCCCCATATTCCCAGTCTCCTGGAGCCTCCCCCTCAGCAGCCTGCCCCAGCTGCGCAACTTGGCAATCAAGGTGGAGAGTGCGGAGTGGACATTGGACCTGCGGGCTGCAACCGGGGTGACAAAAATCACCCTGCGTATCAACAACTCCTCCCTGGAGCTGCCACATGGGGCGCCCTGGTGGCCCGCTGGCCTCCAGAAGCTGGACCTCCACGTCTCTGAGTCGTATGGATATGATGTGCTGTTGCTGGCAGGAGGCGATTGGGCGCGCTTGCTGCCACCTGTGCGCATCCTGGAGCTATGGCTTTCTCTGCCCGTAGCAAGGCAGCTGCTACCCCACCTTCCAGCAACCATTGAGGAGCTGCATCTGGCTACACATGTCGCACATGGAGAGCAGGGTGGCATTCAGATCCCTTTCCTGCCCAAGCTGACCCATCTGCGTGCCAACCAATTCTCTGGCGAGCACCTCATGACCCTCACCGCCCCCCTACACCCTGGCTTACGGTTCTGGGGCGATGCAAAACTTGTGCGGGTGGTTGGGCCGGGGTGGGAGATAGCGGTGGAGAGCCACAGCATGCAGCTGCCGGCGAGCCAAGGGGGGCGTGTCAGGATGGAGGTGCTGGGGAGGGAGTCGAAGGGCAGTGCTAGGCTGGCTGCCCTGCGGTGGGTGCAGGCCCATGTGGACAGGTGGTTGTGCAGGCATGGCGCTACTCCCCGTGTTGTGACCCGGGGCAGGGCCAGGAACAGTGAGCAGGCATACAAAGTGGTGTGCTATGCTACTGCATGCTAGCGCAGCAGGTCCAATCGTGATCTTTTTTAGGAAGCAGTGGCAGTGTGCGCCGCTGGTGACCAAGTGTGATGTTATTTCATTGCATTGCCATTGGCGGTGGTTGTTTTGTGCCTCCTGTGTGCACCTGCTCTCTCAAGTCTTTTCAGGTGATTGATATGGAATGCAGACCCAGATTGGTTACTATGCGCCTGTATGGCCCTGACAGTGCCGTTTGTGAACACCGCGTATTTGCGCATGCGAATGCCATGTACCTGTGTGCTATGGTTGCCTGGAGGCGCTGCACCTACTCTTGTGATTTGTATGAAGCCATGCTGGTTGCAAGAACTTAGAAATTTGGAAGCATTGAGTTATTGGTTATAATAATTCTTTCATAATGTTATTACCTATTTAATTTAATTTAAACAAATGCTAATGCATAGAAATTCCAATTAATTTTGTTCAGATAAGCGTATCCACGTGTCATGCAAGCAGCACTCGGTGCAAGCCTGGGGCTCACGATGCATTGGCATTGATACATATAGCACACAACTCTCTCCTGTCGCAGTACTTCACGCTAGGGTGCTGCACCCAGTCAACTTGTTGCTTCGAAACCGTTTGCTGAGCCACTTGAAGCCATGTTGTCCACTGGCACGGTGTCCCGTTTGGGGACCCAACCTGCCATTCGCGCTGAAGCACCACGCGCGATGGGCTCCTTCTCTGGGCTCAGGCGCACCAACCTCGTGGACAACGTGTCTGTCATGGCAATGAAGAGCAGCTTGAAGGTGAATGCACTACACAAACTGTGCGATGGCAGCTGCAGATCGTTGCCAACTGTTAGCTTGCACCTGGCTCGTAAACTGGCAGCAAACTTGTCCTTGTCCTGTTGGGTCATGGTTCGCAACGAAACATAAACATCATTTAAACTGCATCTAGCCTTTGTTTGATGCGAAAAGCAGTGCATGCCCTCTGCCTTGGGGTTCAGAACACTGTGCTCTATCCTTATCCAGCCTGGCCTCATGCTGGAGCTAGCTTGCTCTGAAAATGAACCCCGTACCCTTTCCAGGCACCCATCCTCAGTGCAAAGAGGGCTACATCCTCGGCCACACGCTCTGCAGTGACGATGAGTGCCGTTGCCCCAAAGAAGATCCTCATGCTGGGTAAGTCTTGTCCATAGTAGGTTTGGTGTGCCTAGCCTGGCCCCCTCCCTCACTGCCTTGACAGTGTGCACTTTTTCACAGGTGGTACCCGTTTCATCGGTGTGTACCTTGCCCGCCAGTTGGTTGAGGCTGGGCATGAGGTCACTCTGCTCACCCGTGGGAAGAAGCTAGTGACGTTCCAGATCCCAGACGACACCGATGAGGGCTTTGCCAAGTACGCTGCGGCTGTGAAGCACATTGCTGCTGACAGGAGCGACCCAGAGCAGATCAAGGCAGCCATTGCCAACCAGGGCTTCCAGGGTAGGGTTTGCACTTGCGGGGATGGATCTGCTGGCCCAAAACCTTTATTTCGGTATCCTGACAGCGCAATGCTGGGTGCACTGCGGTATTGCAGCCTCGCATTGCCTGTCATCACAACAGTGCACTGGTGCTTGTCTGACATAGGCGTCCTCTGTCTACGGCAACCCACTGTTGCCTCCAGGCTGCCTCATCTCCAACCCTACAAATTCGCGATTGTGAAGCATCATGGTACCATCTTCGCACAAAAAAAATCACTCAGTTAACAGCGTCCAGCAATACCCGTCAAACTAGCATAAATTATCAATGAATCATTTGAATAATGTGCACGCAAGAACATCCTCGAGCACCCCTCCCGTTTCCCTGTGCAGTGGTGTATGACATGAACGGGCGTGAGGCAGTTGAGGCGGAGCCCATCCTGGAGGGTATCCCAGACATGGAGCAGTACATCTTCTGCTCCTCAGCGGGTGTGTACCTGAAGAGCGACCAGATGCCGCACAGGGAGGAGGACGCAGTGGACCCCAAGAGCAGGCACAAGGTGCGGCACCCAAAACCCTACTCCATATACCCTACAACCCTAATACACGAACCAGGCTGTTGACACTAAAAGCAGGGAGAGGGCGCTGTGGACCTTAAGAGCAGGTTCGGGATGCAATACCATGTAAGCCTGGATCGGACATGTCAAGCCCTCGCCAGGGAGGAGTACGAATAGCTCACCAAGTAGCTACTAAATTGCCTTACCCAGCCATGCCATCACCAACCATGCGCCCTCTCTCCACACAAACCCGTGGCATTCCCAAAAGCACTGCACACACACACCTCCACCCCTCCTGCAGGGCAAGCTCGACACTGAATCCCTGCTGGCCAGCCGGGGGGTGAACTTCACATCTGTGCGGCCCGTGTACATTTACGGCCCCCTGAACTACAACCCTGTGGAGGAGTGGTTCTTCCACAGGCTGGCAGCCGACAGGCCTATCCCCGTGCCCGGGTCTGGGATGCAGGTAGGCTGAGGAGGATATGCTTGCATTTCCAATCCCTTTCGCATCTTTTTGTCTTCTGCAGCATGTGGGGTTGTGGTGGGGTTGGGAACAGTGGCGCCAGCTTCTTCGATTTAATGTGTGATGACTAGCTTCGGCGTGTGAAGCATCTAGTCACCATATTGTGGTCACAACCAGCTGCAATCATTGTGGATGATCTAGAGAATATACTTCATAGATTCTGTACGGTTCACACACCTATGTACCTACCAACTCATGACTCATGAGTGATCACGTGGGATCGTGGGGGCGCAGGTGACCCAGCTAGGCCATGTGAGGGACCTGGCCACCGCATTGCATTCCTTAGTTATATATCATGGCGTGTGATCATCATTGATCACGTGTGATCATTGGCTTGCAGGTGACCCAGCTAGGCCATGTGAAGGACCTGGCCACCGCATTTGTGAAGGTGCTGGGCAACCCCAAGGCAGCCAAGCAGATCTACAACATCTCGGGGGAGAGGTGCGATGAAGCGGGTGGTGGCTGTGTGATGGGGACCCATCCTTGATGGTGAATCACCAATGCACGGAGCGGGTGAACAGAGACTGAGGAGCTGCATAGAAGGGTTCTAAATGGATGCGCAATCACAATCATTATTGCATGTTAAGTCCATCAAAGGTGGTTGGTGCGATGCGGTGTACTTTGTGGGTACTGTAAGCATGGCTCCACGGTCCCGCGCCAGGGCTTACTGACCTGAGGGGTGGGGGGTGGGGGGACAGATGGGTCAGCACCGGGTGATGTGCACCATGACGTGCCCTGATGCCTCCGCGCCTTCACTTTGGGCAATTTAAACCCAGCACCATCCATCGTGGTCATGGTAATCCCCCTTGCAAACACATTGCTCCTCACTATATGCCGCAATACAGCACCCACATGCCCCTCACCCACCCCTGCAGGTACGTCACCTTTGACGGCATTGCCAAGGCCTGCGCCGAGGCCATGGGTAAGCCCGCCCCTGAGCTCATCCACTTCAACGCCAAGGACTTTGACTTTGGCAAGGCCAAGGCCTTCCCCATGCGCGACCAGCACTTCTTTGCATCAGTGGACAAGGTGAGAACCCTAGCAAGTCACCCGAACCCCTGGCAACGAGAAGGAGCCCTGTCAGTTATACTTAGGACTGATGAGGTGCTCCCCAAGCGCGGGCAGCTCATGTTTGCATCAGTAAGGACTTTGAATCATGCACACTACACGTGAGGGCCTGCATATCCACACTGGGGAGGGACTGATGTGGAGGTCAGGGGGCAAAGGTGGGGGCCAGGATTGGGGGCTAGGGTCAATGCATGGACCCAGAGGGAGCACACATGCTTGCACTTCATTAGTTGGCGAAAATACCTGCAGCTGTGAGTAGTTGTTGACCACCCATCAGTCCCCGCCGTTCTCTCCATCTCTCCAAAGGAGGCTGTTTGTGACTGCTGTCATCGTTGCATGGGAATGGTAGTGAAAATGATTGTTTGATAGTGAAAATGATTGTTTGTTGCAGGCCATGGATGAGCTTGACTGGCAGCCCGAGTTTGGGCTGGTGGAGGGCATCCGGGACTCATACGAGAAGGACTTTGGGCGGGGCACATTTCGCAAGGCAGCTGACTTCACCACGGATGACATGATCCTGGCCAAGGTCAAGGGGGTGGCGTACGCATAAGCGCCAGGGGATGGCGTGGCCTGAGGGATTTGTGGTTAGGTTCAGGAGCCCTGAAACCCAGCATTTGAGAGCAGCACAGCCAAGGTCTTATGGAGCGGTTTGTTGCAGTGCACGGGTTTTTTTCCAGGGCCTGTTACTGAGGACCCAGAATCCGGTTATGTGAGGCTCAGTGGTCCTGTGCGAAGCTGTGGGTGTCTGTTAGGGAGCTGTGGACTGGAGGAATCATTTTTTAGCAGATTGTTTGTGGTTGATATTCCTGAGCACTCGCCTTCTCTGCACAGTCCCACACTACAAACGCTCTTCTATCAAACCCTCTTTGCTAATGCTGCAACGAATTCCTACTAGGGGTGTGTGGATGTAAGGTGGAGATTGGAGTTGTTATCATTAGCTTTGATAAGCCTGGGCAAAATGGCGAGGAATGAGTGGTGTAGTAAGCAGAAGTTTACATTGAACCAGGCCTGGTTGAGGCACTTGGTGTGAACAAAGAGGCATAGCTTCAGATAAGCATAGCAGGAGATCACGCTGTCTCTACTAACACTTGGGTTGAATCTCATAACATCGGACTATTTCTGTCGCTATACAGGTCTAACTGTAATTGTGGGAATATTAAGAGAGAACGAGAGAGAAAGCTGTCACATGCTGTAACCTTGCTGAGACAAGCTTGGGATGTAATGGCATTTTGCTGTAAATACCGTGTGATGTAAATTGTGAGAAAGATAAACAGTTGGAAATTCCTACAGGCCTGTACCATACATAAAGCTGGCCCATATACTCGCTGTAATGAGGCATGCTTGGTTGCGCTATGATTAAGACTGTGGAATAACGTTCAAGTTATAAATTGTTGGAGTATTTTGTCATGTTTGAACAGGAGGATTCTTACCCCCGCCAAAGAAAAGAGGCAGATGCTGCTGTGGGACAGTATAATGGTAAGCTTGTGTGCTGTTGCTACTGGCAAACGATTGGTAAAATATGTGGAAACGATGGAATGCGGTGAGCTAGCTGGAACAGGCCAGAAAAGCACCAACAGGGAAAATAGCTGTGTGAGGTGTCAAATGCCGAATACTGTTTTGTTACTCGACAACGCTCAACACTCAAGGTTTGCAGCTGATGCCGCAAGTAGTACTGGATATGGTGTGGTAGGGGTCAGTCACTGGTGCGCTGAGTGCGTGCTTGATGGCGGCTAAACAGCAAGGTTGCATGATGGGCACTGACGGACTGATGCTGACTGATCATGAGCCCACATCTCTGCGGCATGGCGAGATGCGGGGTGAAGGAAGGAGGCACGCACGCGTATATGGCAGTGTTGATTCAAAGCTGTCGGTGCTGCCAACAACTTGGTCCGTTGCGTGAGTAGTTGGCGGTTCGTCACGACCGTTCATGATGGCGTGGCGTGTCAGAAAACTTGTACTGGGCGAGCTTGATTGGATGCCAGGGTTGAAAACGTGGCAAGTATAAGCTTCCAATGCTGTCTGCGTCTGCCCAATTCCTACTAGAACCAGGTCTGAGAGTCGTTGAGTGACGATGCACATTATAATGGGGTGTGCCCGGGGCGGAAAGGAGCGAAAAGATGTCAACAGCCGGAGTGGGTCAGACATCTTTATTGCTTATGAAAGGGGTGTGGAAATTGCGAAGCAGTGGAGCTGGGCGCTGTTTCACGACCGTTCAAGACGATGTGGCGCCAGATATCTACTCTAAGGTGCTAGGTTTGCTGAGAGTGCCCTCCATCTCCACCAGAGATTGGGATCGAGCTAAACCTTTTTGTTAACCACAACGTTCGTTGCTAGAATCGCTGTGTGAGTGCTGTGCACCTGCCGAAACACTGTTTGGTTTGCACAAGCAAAGCAGCATAAGTGGCGAGCGCACGCAGGCAGCTGCGGCCACAGGGCACAAGCCAAGGGGTAAAATGCCCTACCCGTGTGTAGGCAGGCAGGCACCACTGTCAGGCATGGTGCTCACACAGGCTCACTACAGTGGGCCTGCACGTCGTGAGGTAATGAAAACTCAGTCCTGGGACAACAATTTTTTTTTAGCAGTGTTTTTTAGCACCTGGATGACTGCACAGTTTGCAAATGCTGTAATAAACATGCAGTTTGCGACTCAGCTTTGAAGCCTTTGTTGACAACTGCAGATAGCTGCAGCATACAATATCATGTGTGTTTCTGTCCTTGGCTCAGCCATCATTATTGATCAACATGGTTGCCATAAATCGCGGCCGTCGACATGCAAATTGCGCAGGGCATATTGCTGCAAACCGTGCTCCCAGACTGGTTTTATTATTATTCGACCGCAGGCACTGGCAGGCATGTTACATAATGTTACAGTAAGAGCACTGCAAGAGCAGCAAGCACCTCGAGTGCGGCGAGTACTTTGTTGACAAAAAACAATGCGTTACAATGTTATCATAGTTGCCACAGGGCCAGGCCTGAAATACTTGCTGGGAGGAAGTTAGGTAGACAAGTGGTACCAAGGGCACCCCGTGGGCAAGGGCCCAAAACCCTGTTGAACCCTAGCTGACGCTTAGGCTATGGCTGAGCTACTCACAGATGCTGCCAGCTGCGCAGCTTAAATAGGGAAGCAATGATCCAACCTACATAACATCGGTATAACGCAATATACATCGGTCAAACTATGCACGCCCCAAATTTATCCGACAAGCAGTGCAGCCGCCAAACCAACACCCATGCTCAGCAGTGTCCACCCGCCTGCATTCAAGCGGCCACACTGTGGCATGTCACACCAGTGTGGCGCACACTACACCTCAATGACACCTGGGTGTGCCATCCGCATGCTCTGGCAGCGCTTGAAGCACCTATATTTTCAACCGCCCCTGGTGACGTGACATGCATGGCAGCCCCTAATCAGCTGCTCCATACGGTCTGAATGCCTCCCCCAAATGGCTGCGCATCTGTGCGCGTGCCAACACCTGCAAATCAGTACGTACACTCCAGTATACTCCAAGTAAAACTCTCCAAGGTAGGCAACACCTCCAGACCAGTATACTCCAAGTAAAACTTTTGCGGATCCCTGGGTCCACTAACAAACTAGCAACAGTTTTTTTAGTAATTTGATATTTGTGACAAAACAAAACAAATCTATCATGTAAAATGGAAAATCCTAAACCCTAAACCCTAAACCCTAAACCCTACATCAGCAGCATACACAGCCATGGCCAGTGGTGCATTCACCTATGGTTTCTTCAGCTCATCTCTGAGGTGCTTCACTTGCGAGCTTTACGCTTTATCTCAGCCACATGCTCCTCCTGCTCAATATCAAAACAAAATATTGTAAATACAACACGTATGTATTATCAAATAGGGCAGCCTGTCCTTGGACATGCATGTTGAGAGAGAGGATTAAAGCAACAGGAGGGCATTACCCACATGCCCACTATGTAGCTACATACTATAGTACATGTCCCCTACCTGCTCGGTGATCAGTAAACGAATAATGCTGATCCCGGCCCACCCAAGGCAAAGGAGTAGGCCAGCCCCCAATGCACGTATAGCTCGCTCTTCTGGTAGATCCCAGGCAGCTGCACACATGCACAGGCAGGGAGTAGAGTGAGGCAGGCGAAACCACCTGGTGCACCGGGTGTGCAGCAACGAGCTTTCAGAGATCGTTGTTCACACTGCGCACAGATATATGCTGCAGGTGTGGCTGCGCAGAAGGAGATCAAAAGCTACACTGCTAATGGGTGCTGGTAAGACATACAGTTATGTAAACAGCTCCAGTGAAACGTTACAAAAGACAAAAAGGCATTCCAGCTGACACCGTTTTTGCCTATCATGTGTAGCATTGAATGGCACACAAGAGGGACATCAAGTCCACGACTAGAGCTAACAAGAGGCCAGTGGTTAAGCCTAAGATGACTATCACTGTAGTGTAAGGGCTTTTGATCACAAATATGCTCCTAGAGCAAAGTTTCACATTTGCACAGCTGCAGCTGGGTAATTGACCCCTTCCCTGCAGTGAAACCCCAATTGCAATTGGATGCAACGAACCAAGCTCAGATGCGGTGACGAACTGTGCAACGCCGAAGAAACGTGGTGGAGGGGGAGTGTGTGCAGAGGGCAACATAGACAAAGGGTGAGTGCGTGCACCCGCAAACCATCAGCGCTTGCCTTTGGGCGGTGCCGTCGCCCGCAGATATCCTCGCACAGCGTCTGCAAGGCACTCTGTTGGCGTGCTGGCCAGGTTGATCACCGTTGCGTCGTCCGCTTTCAGTAGGCGCGCAAACAGGGTCCCCTTCTCCTTACGGCTCAACCCACACATATGCACGGTGCCCAACACCTTGAGCGCGCGTATACGAGCCGGTGCAGGCTCCCCGTTGACGAGCTCCATAAGCGCGCTGGTGTGAGGCTCTCTGCAGGTTTTGACGGAGCAGGGTCAGCTTCTTTTTCTTGCAACTACCGCGAGCTTGCAATACACAAGCCTGGTACCATATGCACCGGTGGCACGGCAGCACCATATGGCATGTGCATCGTGCCCACTGCAGTATTGCTGGCCATGGGGGATTGACGCAGCGTGGTCAACAACAACAGTATACAGGCCTCACACACCTGAAAAACACGTAACACAGCGTGCTGCGCCTTGGGAAAAACAGCACTGGTTTACGACAGCGGACGTGGTCCTCCTGGGCCAATGTGGTACCTGCAGCTGTCGAGCGAACTCTGGAGAAAACCGGTGGGACAGAGGCCGGGTCCTGAGATAACAAGGCCTAACTCTGTTGTTGTGGCTTAGCTTAGTTTTAGTCATATACAGGTATCAAAGTAAAGTGTCGGGAGAGTTTTGGCCCTCAAGCTTGACGGGCACTGCTCTGAGCACTTATGCATGCATGCATGTGCACAGCGTGCAGTTGAGTAAACCCCTGGGGTAACGTGCTGCAATTGATACCTATTGGTAGCCCAACGACACTTTCCTTATTGCAACTGGTCGTGAGGTATGAGGAGCGGAGCCCTTGGGACTTTCTGCCGTCCACTTTGGCCAAGCTTGTTGAATCAGAGTCGCCCTACCTACCTTGACAGACATTAATCGGGGCTATGCTTAGGTGCTATGCCCTTGTTACCCACGCCATGTGCCACTGGTTGCTGCCCGGCCTGTCTGTGTTGTTCAGCATTGCTGGTTGTGGTGTGCTGCCGTGTGTGGGGGCGTTTTGTTTCTTTGCTTCTTTCTTTCAACTTCACCCCGCTGCTGAAGCTCAAGAGGTCAGTCTCTCACTGGTGAATTGCCGCGTGTGATCCTGTCGCAAAAGCTTTGCATATGTATCCTATGCTTCCCTATTCATATAACAACTTCGCTGCGCACTTAAACGACCTGAACCGCGGGAAAAACATTTTGGGGGGTGGGTATAGGGCTTGGGGAGTTGCTTGCCTTATCAACACTGCCTTGCCAACTGTCTGCTTGCCTGGTACGCATGGTTGCAAACCCTGTGTTCAATGCCTATCCTCGGCCGTCTATTTAGGGTTTGGCTATCCAAGCAAGCGCAACAAACACCATTCTTCCCTTGCCTCGAAGTGATATACGACCTGAGATCTGAGTGACTGAACACCCTTCTCTCCCAACAGGAGCTGAACTCACACCTCAACATGGACAGTCAGGACAGCCCCACTCCCCTCCCCGCCCCCACCCCCACCCCCACCACCGAGTACACCTCCCTCACCGCCGCCCCCTTGGACACCGCCCACCTCCTCACCCTCCCCCCTGCCATGCTGGTGCAGCTGCTGGCACAGGCAGTTGCGGACAGGGACACGGCACAGGCGTCTGTTCCGGAGCTGCCAAGCAAGCAGCAAGGGGAAATGCAGCAAGAGGAAACGCAGCAAGAGGAAAAGCAGCAAGAGGGAAAGCAGCAAGAGGGAAAGCAGCCCTACCTTGTGCACCCACCCTTCCTACAGGACCGCGTGGACGTCGACGAGGCTGCGCTTAAAGGCGTGACCGACAAGTGGCAGCCGCTGGCGCATGAAGAGAGGTACAGGTGCAGCTACTCGTATGAACTCGATTCCTATCCAGGGAGAGGCCCGTACCTGGAATACGATGACGACAGCCAGAGCTATGTGCTCAAGAAGCATCACGGTTGGGGTCAGGGGGGGAAGTGGACCGCCCAGCTGTATCAGGTGATGAGCAGCCCCCTGCTGCTGTACCGCCTGTGCTGCCACTTCGAGGGGCTCTAGGTAAGCAACTACTTGCAATCTATAGCTGTAGCTGTGAAGCCAGATTAGCATGTCCGGGAATGCATATGCCTCACCCGCATAGGAGCCAGTAATTTAAGGAATAAAACTACAAAAAATACTATTCTTTCTTTTTAGTTTTTCCTTACATTGTTTGTTGTTTGATGCTTTATGCAATGTGGCAGATGGTGGCAAACCAGTCATGCCACTCATTAATATCGCACTTTGTGTGCTACCCATCGCTGCTTCAGGTGCGTGTGCACGGGTGGGAGGGCTACAAGAGGGTGTGGCAAACAGAGCTGAAGCACAAGGCCACAGGGTCGGTGCTTGTCTTCACAGAATACAAGGCTTCATCTACGGTGTATGCGCACATTGTGGAGGACACGCCTGGGGAGGAGTACAGTGTGGTACCCCGGGACGAGCATCCCGTGGGATTTGATGAGAATGCAGTGGAGCTGATCAATCTGCTGTTCAGCCCCAAATGCCCCCACCTGTATGATGGGGTGGTGGCAGGGAGTGTGGCGTGAGGGGGGGCGGCGGCGGGGAACGCGCAGGGAGGGTGGCGGGGTGGATGGTGTGAAGGCGGGGGGTGTTCAGAGCAAAACAGGATACGGTCCCAATGATTGTGACCCATTGTCTCAATGCAGGGACCATGTTGGGGCCTCTCCCTGGCAGGGGATGCGACTGTCTGATCATTGGCCTTGTGCCATGATTACTGGAGACGTGCAATATTAATGGATAGTATGCGTGTTGGTTGCAGCTGTGGCTGGCTGGACCACTTTCATCCTCACGACCCCATAGTGCATATGCATAAATGTGCAGGGTAGTTGCGACAGCTTTGTGCCGGGAACTAACCTTTGTGCCTGGAAGTAGACAGATTGTCAGTGCTATTTGTAGCTTTGTTTAGCGCTGATTGCACTTACAATCATGCTGTGGGCAACCTTGAAATCAAGCGAAATGATGCAGTTTTCACCCTTGTTTGCACCTTGAACCTGCTGGTGTACTTTGGTGATCACTGGTGCACCCTACTTGCCTATCATCCTGTGATGGCCAGCTGGAACACACCCTGCGGGTTGTACAGGACTGTCATGGCACCCGTTTAATCGTTTAATGGGCTGATTTTCTTTCCCTTTCCTCTGAAAATAAACCCTACTTCAGGGTTTTGCGCCCTCAAAAATCAAATCGCATCCTCGCCTGCCTGCGACCGGGTTCTTATCTGGCCAATAAACGTCGCAGGCCTTCCACACGTCAAAACTCTCAAACTCAACTTTTAGAAGGCACGATTGTTGGTATCTGCCCAGCTGCAACAGTGTTGGAAGCATCTGCTTGGAGGTGCTGAGAAAGGTCCTTGCCCAGTTGTGTCAACCGTGCCCATCGTTCGTCAGTCACCCTGTAAACCCAGCCCTTAAGCCTGGGAAAGATATACCTCTTCTGCCTGTTTTCGACGCATCCTTGGTTTCTCCCAGGCTACTTATTCATCAAAAGCAACGGTAAACCACAACTCCCGTGTGGCGAGCAACCAGGCGCGCGTGGGGTTTATGTGGTAGTGGTTGCGACAGACGGGTGCCACTCAGCACAGCGCTGCAAGATGCAGGCCTTCACCGGAGGCCGCCTGGCCGCAGCAACAGACACCAACCACCCATGCTTCAGCGGCAGAACCCACGTGGACCGCCCATCGCTGCCAGCGTGTTCTCAGAGGCAGGATATCACCAGCCAGGCAGGTATCAAGGGCCCTCAGCAGGTCAGGGAACAGGCCTTCAAGCCCCAGGGCAGGAATGCCATGCAACGAGCCAGCGCTGCCTCCATCAACATCGACTGGAGCCAACTGACCACCAGTGAGGAGCTTGGTGCACCAGCCATCGCCCCGGCATTGCCCCAGGACCCACCCTTTGCCCCAAGGCAGGCGCCTGCCAAGCCCCTGAAGATCAACCTGGACTTGCTGCTGGTGAGCCCTATGTGTAGCAAAAGTTATACTATGGCAGGTGCTGGTGAACGCTTCTGCGAGCAACCCTGCCAAGCCTTGTGGTGAGGTTTGGTTAGTAGTGCATGGCATCCCGCACATGCACATGCGGCGCCAAGCAGTTTTCTTCGGACGCCTCGTCAGGCTGCCCAACTGGACAATCCACGTCATTCCCTTCACCCGTTTGCATCCCCCCTGCAGTACCGTGCCCGGCAAACCAGGATAGCAGCCAACCGCGCCGCGGACCAGGACACGCGGTTTGGCCTGTTCAAGGAAGCAGAGGAGTGCCTCAGGCGCTGCCTGGCGCTGGACCCCGCCGATGGCCGCTCCTATGTGTCCCTGGGCAAGCTGCTTGTGGACCAGAAGCGCAACGAGGAGGCCAGGGCGCTGTACGAGGATGGGGCAAGGGTGACAGGTGAGCGGCAGTAGTGGCTTGAATTTGCGCGGGATAGGGGCTTGCAAGTGCCCAAAAGCAGCAACGTGCAGCGGCACCGCCACGGGTGTGCATCAAACATATTGCGGTGGGTATCGCCCTGCGTGTGCACCATGGTACTGTCTTTTGATGTGCATCATGGGTACTCGCCATGGGACCTCTATGCGTGTGCAACACCGTCCGCGGGGTTTGTCAGTCTAAGCAGTGTTTAGCAAAGATTGCATGGTGCAATATCCCCATTCCGTCTGCTAACTCAAGCTAGCATGGGCTGGCAGCCACTCAACCAGATGCTAAACCAGTTGCTTGCAGAAAAAGCTGCCAACATTGCCAAAGCATCAGCGCTGCTCAACAGCATTTTTGGACATCGCGCACTGCGCGTCAACCCCCTGTGAAGGGCACTGACGCGTGTGCTGGTTGTGTGTGTGGCAGGGGGTGAAAACGCGTTCATCTGGACTGCCTGGGCGTACCTGGAGTCAAAGTGTGGAAACCCATCCAAGGCGCGCAAGGTACAGCCGCAGTGCATACATATGCCCATGGCGCAACCCTGCGCACTCGGCAGCGGTACCTGCACAGCGCACCGCCGCACAACATTGCAAGCAATGCGCTGTGCCGCACTACCGCCACGTGCCTGTTTCGTAACCCTGTGCATTGCATGCTGCGCTTAAGACTCGATCCATTGCCGCGCAACTTCCGGTGCACCCCTCGAGAGCATCCAGGCACAGGTGGTAGTACACTGCACTCCCCGCCATGCGAAAGGCACACATTCCATTGCTGTGGGTGGGCTCCCTTATCACCACCACCCCACCACCCACCCACCCAACCCCCCACCGCAGCTGTACGACGCCGCCACTGTGGCCAACCAGAAGCACGCGGCCGCCTGGCACGGGTGGGGCATGCTTGAGAAGCGCCAGGGCAATGCCCTCAGGGCTGCTGACCTGTGGATGAAGGGCATCCGCATCACGCGCGAGAACCCCAACCCCTACCTCTACCAGTCGCTGGCGGTGCTGGCGGCGGAGCTGGAACGGGTGGAGGAGGCGCGCAAGTGGTTCATGGCGGGGACGCGCACCGTGCAGGTGGGTGCGGAGGGTGGGTGGGGGCTCAAGAGGTGGTTTGCGGGGATGGTTTGTGGGGGCTGTGGATGGAAGTGGTCGGTGGGTGGTGAGCTGGAGCTGGTGGAGCAGGCGTGCAAGTGATTCAAGGTGGGAATGCAGACCGTGCAGGGGGGTGCATCTGGGGCAAGTGGTTCATGGCGGGGGCTCGCATGTGCACTGGTGCGGGGGGCGGGTAGGGTTCAGAGGTGGTTTGCGTGGGTGCGCTGGCTTGCGCCGTACGCATGGTTTGGAGGGGTGGCGGCGTTGGCGGCGAGGTAGTACTTCATGGGCCGGGATATGCACTGCACATGTGTTGTGTGTGGGGGGGGGGTGCGTGGAGTAGTAGCAAAGCTGGGTGTGGGAGGCAACAGGCATTGAGTGCACCTGCTACGGATCAGCCGCTCCAAGCATGCATGCATCGCCACCTGACGCATGCTTGCCATTGCACCCCACCACCACCCATTCGCCAACATCATGCAACCTGCAGGCTCTTGGCAGGCTACTCATGCATACGAGTCAGCCCACTGCCAGTTCCTCCACATACCCTCCACCCCACCATCCTTGGCAGGGCCAGGGCAACCCCTTGCACCGCTGCTGCTAGAATTACCAAACACTGAAGTCCTGAACTGTGAAACCTGAACCCTGCACCCACTACCTTTTGCAGGGGCAGGGCAGCCACGCCATCTGGCAGGCGTGGGCGCTGATGGAGGCGCGGCAGGGGGACCGCTCGGCAGTGAGGTACCTGTTCAAAAAGGGGCTGGAGGCGTCGCCAAGGTGAGGAAATGGGTTTGAACAAAGGAAGAAAGGCAGCGGAGAGGGAAGGGGAAGAGCATGATTTGCACCATATCCACGCTGTAATGTGTGTGGCGAAGTGGGACTTTGGGGGAAGACAGGGGCGAAGTGCAGGAAAACAGCATCTGCATGCTGCGATTGTTGCGGTAAAGTGGGTGGGGTGTGGGGCAGGAATACAGTACCTGTATGCTGCGATGCATGTGATAGCGCAGCTGGCATGGGGGGTGGGGAGTGGGCAAGTGGATGATGCCCTGGGTATGGTCAAAATCCTGAACCCTCAGCAGATTGTGGGCGTTACACCCTAAATTCTGCACTCCCTTCACCAGGTCCCGCTACCTGTACCTGCCTTGGGCGCTGTGGGAGGGCAATTTAGATGTAAAGAAAACCCTAAATCCTCAGCAAAGCACGGGGTTCAAACCCTAAATCCTGCCCTTTCTTCCCCAGGTCTCGCTACCTGTACCTGTCCTGGGCCCTGTGGGAGAAGGAGCAGGGCAACCTTGAGACTGCCCGCAAGCTGCTGCAGAGGGGCCACCAGCTGAACAAGAGGGACGTGGCAATACTGCAGGTGGGTGGCGGGGAGGGGTGGGCGGAGGGGGGGCCATCATTGGGCATATAAGGGTGTTGCCGGGGTCATATGTGGGTCATTACTGGGACCTGACAAATTTGGCCTAAGATTAGCTGGCGACAGGCCTTGTCATAGTGGCCCATCATGACCTGCCTTCAATTTGTAGTACTGTTATTTCAAGCGAGCAATCGCATCACACAGCATGGTGTTGTTATGGGGGAGCATCGTGAGTTGTATGGGGATCCTACTTCAACCTTGTGCTCTCACATACCGTTTAATCCCCCTGCACCAATCACATCCGCACCCCCCACAGGCATGGGCCCTACTGGAGGAAGAGTGTGGCGACCTGGACAAGGCGCGCAATCTGTTCCAAAGAGGGGCGGAGGTGGATGCATCGCACCTGTACATCTGGCAGGTGAGGGGCCGGAATGGCCGGAATGGTTGGTCGGGTACCAAAGCTTCCCCTTTCAAGTGGCAAGGGAGAGGTCATGCCTGCAAGGTGGTCAACCTTTGCAAGTGCCGGGTCAGGGATTGCATTGGGGAATCTTTGTACGGCAGGTCTGGAGTTTGCTTATGGGAATATGTGCCTCTGGCAGGGCGTGGGATTGCAGTGCACGGTTAGTTTGTGTGGCATATGCGGTGGCATGCAGTGTGCAACCCGCTCTTGCGGCAGGTATGAGGGTAGCTTGGGTTTACCGCAAGGGACTTATAGGCTGATGGTGCGGGCTCATTACCAAACTTTCGGTGTGCAGGCGTGGGGCGTGATGGAGTACAGCGGCGGCGACTACCAGCGCGCACTCACGATTTACCTGGTAATTGCAATTGTACGTAATCATTGCCTTAACATCCATCCACATCCGCAGGCGTGGGGCGTGATGGAGTACCGCGACGGCGACTACCAGCGCGCGCGGGAGCTGTTCCAGCAGGGCGTGTGGGCCGACCCCAACAGCAAGGACGTGTCGCTGGTGTTCCAGGCCTGGGGCGTGCTGGAGAAGGACGAGCAGAACTACAAGCTGGCAAGGGAGCTGTTCAAGTGCGCGGTTAAGGCGGACCCGCGCTCGGAGCCGTCGTGGATGGTGCGTTGGGGTTATGAGGGTGGGGAGAGGGTGTACGGTCTAGGGTTTTCAGGAGTGGGTGCAACCTGTACGGGTAGTGCATGCAGGGGTTGGGGAAGGAGGGTTTGTTATGGCTAGGGATTAGGGTTGTAAGCTGGCAGAGGAGCTGTTCATGCGTGCGGACAAGGCGGACCCGCGATCGGAGCCCTCATGGATGGTGCTTTGGGGCTAGTGTTCGGTGTTGGGGGGGGGGTAGAGGGATGTTTTGGTTTTGGGGAGGAGGGGCCTCTCAGTGAGAATGGTCCTGGTAGCAAGAACATAAGATTGGGGGACAGGCTGTTCAATTGCGCTGGCAAGGGCAACACGATAGGGGATGGGCGCAAAGAATATGATTTATACTTCCATATCTTTCCACAGCATAATGTATGATATCTGTTCAAAAGTTATACATTCATCCAGATTCATCCACTCGTTATTTATGCTGATTCATCCGTCATTAATTGTGATGTTTCCCCTTGCACCAGGCATGGTCCAGCCTCGAGGACGAGCTGGGCAACTACACGCGCGGCGCGGAGCTGCGGGGGTTCAGCATGCAGGAGCGCACGCAGGTGGTCACGCCGGACAACTTCATACGCACACCTGACGCTGAGCAGATGGCCACGGCGCCGCTCATGGAGCAGATCAGCAAGTGGTTCTCAGGTGAGTGGCGGGCTTTGGGGTCGGGGGTGTGGGTGATGGGGCCGAATGGAGAGTTGCAGCATGTTACCACCATGAGTAGTCATCTGTCCTAGCCCAGCATTGATTGTGATGGCTGAAGGTCAGCACATGGTCTATGGGAATCATTGCCAAGATCTCTGGCCCAGGACGTAACTCTGGTGCTGCTGATCTGGTAGTGCTGGTGATATGCTTGCAATAAAACTTGCCATGCCTCCTTCACCGCTGCACCCCCCACATGCACCACACCTGCCGCCATCCCCTCACCCAATGTCGATCCGCTGACCTCCAAAACCCTCCCCCAGGGTTTGAGGCCGCCCAGTACAGCAAGCGCCGCAGGCTGCCCACGCGCCTGTCTGAGCTTGACAGCGACGGCACTGATGAGGTCACCCGCTCCAGCGTGCCCCTGAGCCTCAGTGAGTTCATGGCTAAGGATGGGAGCACTACCAGCATGAGCGACAGGGATGTGGAGAGCTTCATCAACTCGGTGCAGCAGCCGGGCAGGCGCTGGCAGTGAGCCGTTCAGGGGACGGGGGCGCGGTTCCAGGGTGTGGGGAGGAGGGGGTTGCTGGGGCGGGGTGTGGGTGATGCGGGCAGGGTGGATGGGGAAATTGGAGTGGGGGGAGGAGTGGGGTTTGGAGCAGGGCAGGGGTGGAACCCTGGACCCTGAAGGATGGCGGGGGCTTTGGCAGCCACTGGGGAGGGAAGATGTGGGAAAAGGACGCTTTTTTTGCCATTTTTTTGTGGTTCAATGGAGTATTGGCTGGCGGGAAGCACTGTGGATTGGTGTTTAGGGGGTGCCGGGATTGAAGGGTAGGGGTGCTGCGGGGTTGATTGGACGTTCAATGCCGATGCCGGCACATTTCTCGAGTTGCTGTATGACAGGCGGCAGGCATTTAGGTGTTTCCATCCACGCTGTGGTGCTTCAGCTGTGTATCGATATGGGGTATGTACCAGGGTGGCTACACCCCTTGTAGGGGTGCTGTGCACTGTGTGAGAAGGGTGCCAAGTCGGGGTGCACTGCTACATTGTTGGGATTGGTTTGAGATATGCCATTTGTTAAGGAGGAGCCCGTCACTGGTTGCGGTGGGCTGCTGTATTGTATACTGTTTAGTGCTCCTATCATGTTTGGTCTGTAGTAGGGGTTGAAAAGAATGCCACAAAGTTGTAATGCACGCGCCATGGTTGTCTCGCAATGCCTGGGTGCCTCCCATCTGACGACCATATTTATCAACACCTGGTCCAAAAGGGTCTTAGAAGACTCTCAGTAATACTGTGCAGGCAGAGCTGCATGCAGCCCTTCTTGAAGCCATTCATGCATGGCTCTTGTGCCGTTGCCCTGCCAGGCTGTTGCCCAGTGGGCCCACCGCCACTCCAAAGCTGCGTGTTCCCTGGCTCCTGATTGGGCCGCCGGAATGTTGGCGGATGTCCGCCGATGGCCACCCATCTGCAGCACCCGCACAACATGCCATCTTTCAGACGTTCTAGACTGTCCAGCACCTGTTCGTCCAACTTGAAAGCCCACGACCTCGATGGTATTAGCCTGAGCTTACCCATGCATCTTGTGGAATTGCTGTGGCACTTCTCGACGTGATCAGACCAAACGCTTTCAGATCACCGAATAGGAAAGCTGTATTGCATTGGGTAGTGAAAAAGGCAGCAAAAGCAGTAGCTTTCTTGTAACAGACAACCGTGGACTCGCCTTGGTTTGGTGACAAATTGGGTTATTTGAAGGTTGACCAGGTGTGCTGCTGGGGGGGCACCACCAACTGGGGAGTCTGACGGCCATGGGCACCATGGATGGAGTGGCCAATCGGGCACATAGACCCGCCAGGGCTGTCCTTGCGCTCCTGGTGTGCTGCCTGGCAGTGCATCATGCAACTGCGGCCCTCATGGCGGTGGATCTGGGCAGCGAGAACCTCAAGATAGCGGTGGTGAAGCCTGGCAAGATCCCCATATCAATTGTGAACAACGAGATGAGCAAGAGGAAGACGTCAGCACAGGTGGCGTTCATCAACGGAGAGCGGCTCCTGGGCGAGGAGGCAGCTGCCCTGGGGCCAAGGTACCCTGATAGGGTTTACCAGAAGTCCAGGGAGCTGCTGGGCAAGTTTGCCTTGCACCCCTCAGTCACCCAGCTGCTCAAGGCATCCTACCTGCCATACACTGTGGTTGAGGACCCACTGAGGAAGACGATAAAGATCAAGACGGACAAGGGGGACCAGCACTCGGTGGAGGAGATAGTGGTAGGTGCAACTCGCCACACTGTACTGAGTGGACTATTGGGCAATCAAGCTGCATTGCATGCGCTCTGGACACTGTGGCAATGGGCACATGCATACAGTGCAAACGTTCAACCTGTCTTGGTGTCTGCGAGACCCAGCCAGACCTTGATGCATTCTATACGTACTGCTCGTATTGAGCACGTTGCCTTCTCTGCACACTGCTGCCACCAGGCCATTGCATATAATGCCATGCTGCACCACCTGCAGGCCAGCCTCCTGGAGTACGCGCTCCACCTCACCAAGGCAGCCGCCGACGGCCAGCCCGTCACAGACTGTGTGATCACAGTCCCCACCTTCTTCGGCCAGTCCCAGCGCCAGGCCCTGAGGGACGCGGCCGAGATAGCTGGGCTCAACCTGGTCAGCCTGGTCGATAACACAGTGGCTGCGGGCCTGCAGTACGGCATCGAGCGCGACTTCAGCAACAAGTCTGAGAACGTGCTCATCTACGACCTGGGTGCCTCCAGCGCCGAAATCGCGCTCATCACCTTCACCGGGGGCCCTGTCAAGAAGGGCGCCAAGGGGGGAAGTTACGCGCAGTTCAAGGTGGTGGACACCATGTGGCTCGAGAACTTTGGGGCCCAGGACCTGGACATGCTGCTGGTGGAGCACTTTGCGGATGAGTTCAACAAGAAGCTGACAGGTGGCGTGGACATCAGGGACCACCCTAAGTCCATGGCTAAATTGAAGAAGCAGGTGAAGCGCACCAAGGAGATCCTGAGCGCAAACACCGAGGCGCCGCTGAGCGTGGAGGAGATCTACGATGGCATGTAAGCACCGCACATCCAGTCATTTACACATCACAGTGGGTCATGGCAGCCAGTGTTGCATACCAGGTGTTCATTATCATGGACCATGGAATGTAAGCGCCGCACGCCCAATCTCATGGGCACATAACAGTGGGTTCTGGCAGCCAGTGTTGCATACCAGGTATCCATTATCATGGACCGTAGCTAGTCAGGTAATTGCATGCGTTCCTGCAATACATTCAGGTTACCAGTTTGGCCTTGCACAAGCAGCATCAAGCCGATCTTCCCTGGCACTGTTCATCCTATGCATGGGCCATGCTGGGGACTGTCCACACAACCTTCAGCGGTTGCCAATGCATTGCAACAAGGCTGACTGTGTGACAAATGGCCACGTGCAGCGATTTCCGGGCGAGCATGAAGCGGGGCTACTTTGAGGAGCTTGCAGGGGACTTCTTTGACAGGGCAGCCGCACCATTGGTCCAAATCTTGGAAAGGAATGGCATGACAGTGGATGACATCACCAGCGTGGAGCTGATCGGCGGGGGCTCGCGCATCCCCAAGTTCAAGCGGGCGGTATCTGAGGCCCTTGGGGGGCGCGCTGTAGACCTGTGAGTGGACTCCTGTGATGTGGGGATTGGGGGGCTGTATAAATGCTTGCCAGGGCCTACCGTATGTATGGTTACAACGTTAGTATTCCGTAGTTGCCAGTCATGTGTGTGTTCCTGCATGCTGCACATGTGGTAATGCACTTACTGACTGAGCTATTCCTGACACGCCATGGTTGTCATGCTGGCACTTGATTCCCTCGGCCTGCTTGGCCTGATGTTATTCCACCCCCCTTTAATCCTTGCTGTTTGGGCCCTCTGAAGGCACCTTGATGCTGATGAAGCTGTGGTGCTGGGAGCTGCCTACGTGGCGGCCAACATGAGCACAATCTTCAGGCTGCGCGACATCCGCATGGTCAATGGCGCTACCTACGGGATCAAGTTCCAGGTAGGATGCCGCGCCTGATTGCATCTGCCATGCTATGTTTGCCATGCAGAACACACACTGAATTTGGTGTCAACTGTGTTAAAATCCACCAGCAGGTGTACATGCTACAGTAGGAAATGCAGCTAAGTTCAGCATTGTTTTGGCTCCCTGGGAGGAGGCCTGGATTTAAATTTTGCACTTAAATCCATTTTCAAGTTTTAAATTCAAATAAATTCCATTTCAAATTTCATTGCAATTTCAATCTTCGGTATTGTAGTTGAAATGCAATATGTGCTTCCCAAAACAACCACTTGGTGAGTAAGACCATTCACAAAGGCATTTTCTGTTGGCAGGTGGAAGATGAAGCTCCCACCGTGACAACCCCTCCAACAGAGGCTCAGCTGCAGCACGCCGTAGAGGCTGCCACCAACACCGCCAAGGCGCTGCTCCCCAGGATGAAGCGCCTGCCCTCAAAGCGGGTGGTGCACCTCCACAACATCACCGCTGACTCCCTCCCCTTCAGCCTGTTCTATGACACCAACCAGAGCCAGCCCCTGCCCAGCGGCGTCTACTCGACCCTGATCGCAACCTATGATTTGTCCGGCATCGGCAACGTCACTGCAAAGTACAACGAGTCTGGCAAGATCAGCATCCACTTCAGGGCGGACAGCAGTGGCATCATTGTGGCTGATAAGGCAGAGAGCACTCTTGAGGTCACGGAGCTGGTAGCAGACAAGCCGCCTCCAACAAACTCCACCAAGGTATGGCTGCACTGCAATGGCAGGGCAAGCGGCAATGGCAGGGACGCAGCTTCCACGCACTGGCTTTGTGTTGAACAGGAAAAAATGCATTGGTGGAACCATGGGGTTGTACAGCACATGGTACATGTCACATGCGCGGAACTAGATGCAGAGGAAAATTTTGCAAAAAAAATGCAAAAATAAATTATTGAGCCTGTCTTTGGACAGGCATGCATGGTGGTAACACCATACGACTTTTTATTTTATTTTTCACCATGGGTCTGCACATCAGTTGTCGCAAGGGCAAGGAATCAAGTGCGACGGAAGTGAGTTGTGCACATCTGTTTATCTGCAGGCTGAGAATGCTACCCAGGCTGATGCCAATGCCACAGCTGCTGATGGTTCACCAGGTGAGCCTGCGGCTGCCAACAAGACAGCACAGGAGCCCAAAATGAAGCTGGTGAAGAAGACAGTGAAGGTCCAATTGAAGATTGGCGGCCATGGCCACGTCATTCCTCCATTGGTGTTTGAGCAGATAATGGTGAGTAAAGTTTGAGTAAAATGTGTTGCAATCACAATCTGGACAACATAAAGGTCAGGAAACAAATAATTTCATTGAATCGCTATGCCTGAAGGTCACGATGTGCAGAGTTGCAGCCATGTCCTAGCTGGCCAACTAATCCACCCCTCGAGATTGAGATTATGGCTGGTAGCATACTATTCAATCACAGTAGCTTGTTCAAGGCTGATCACATACCTGGCAGCATTGCTGGAATGCTGAGATTGACTAGCCGGGCATCAGAGCAGGAAATTCTTGTAAACTGTAATTTTTGTAATTGTAATGCAATTGTACTTTAATTGTACTTGTAGTCGTACTCAAAATTGATTGCAATGTTGCAGGCATCCAAGCGGCAGATGACCACCTGGCGGCGGAAGGATGAGGACAAGAAGGAGGCGGCCAAGTCCAAGAACGACCTTGAGGGCTTCATCATCAGCTTCCGGGACAAGCTGAACGAGGACGAGGGCATCGAGAAGGTGACCAGCGAGGGTGAGCGCAGCGATTTCAAGGAGAAGCTGATGGACATGGAGGACTGGCTGTTCTCGGATGGGGACAGGCAGCCAGCTGCGGAGTTCAGGTACGCTTGGACTCAATTACTTTAGCTTGGCTAGTTTGGCAAGTTTGTACTTTTATATTGAAAGGGAAAAAGGAGGTTGGGAGTGTTTCAAGTATTGCTCCTGCCAGCCTTGCCCTGCTTATATCATTGCTGCCCTGGCGATTTCAACACTGTCAAATCCCAAAAAGACGGATATTATGGCTCTGAACATGCAAATGATTGAGCTGCAATGGGAATTATTGGTGAGCCAGGCATTATGGTTTGCAGGAAACGGTTGCGGGAGCTGCAGAAGCAGGCAGATCCCATTGTCCTGCGGTTATCTGAGATCACAAAGCGGCCCAAGGGCATCAAGGAGGCTCAGGCCTTCATTGATCTGTCAACAAAGATGATGAACACATGGGACACAATAAAGCCATGGATCAACGCAACGGACAAAGAGGATATGCAGAAAAAGGTACGTGCATTTGTTTCCATCCTCTGTGGGTCTTGGTAGAGATTTAAGTTCTAAAACACGTGCAGCCACACCACTTCAAATTTGGAACAGGAGTGAGGAGTTGCATGCATTACAGCAGCAAAGTAATTAATCAACACAGCCGGAATTTGTTTTCATAAACGTGCATTGCCCCTGTACAGCCAAATCAGCAATGATGGTGACCACAATGTGTGCCTGCGTTCAGTTTGTAGAGTTTGAGGCCTGGTTGAATGAGAAGATTGAGGAGCAGAAGGCCAAGAAGGACCATGAGGACCCTGTGCTCACCAGCAAGGACATCAGCACGCAGATGAATGCCTTGAAAAAGGTGTTCAACAAGCTGAAGAACAAGCGGAAGCCCAAGCCACCCCCTGCACCCAAGGTCAATGCCACAGCAGGCAACGACACTGAGACTAACAGCACAGAATCCGGCTCAAGTAAGTACATTGGCATCAGTGTCTCAGCAAACTCACTTCCTCGTGTTTACTAGCAGAAATTTTCAATGTGGCAGCACTTTGAACACACATGCCACTTCCCTGAGCATGGTGGTACCAAAGCTACACTTTTTGCCATTATTCTTGTTGTCTGTCCAGTGGCTGACGTTGCTGCCACATGTGCAGATGATGACGCCGATGAAGGCGCTGCAGGGGATGAGCAATCGGAGGAATCAAAGGATGAGCTGTGAGAGTGTATATAGTAGGGATGACAGGGATTGGGAGCTGGGTCAATAAAAATATTGGGGTTTGGGACGGGGGGGGAGGTGGCTGAGTCAAAACCCGGTGTAAGAATCACACTAGCGTTTCAGAATCTGTGGGTTTCATGATTGTGATCAGCAGTGTTTGACTCATACCACATCTTCATTCACGGGGCCCTGTGGGGGGGCATATCACGCTTGCCTTATCCTCAGATTGATAGACATCATCTGCACTGACATGCACCAACTGCAGTCGATTTGTCATGATTGTCATGGTGATTGTAAATTACAATCTGATTCTGTGCTGATCAGCATTAATTGTGCACAACGAAGTCTTGGCAGCGGGGTGCTCGTGACTGATACTGTAACAGTTCTGATCCACTTTGATCTATTGGAAGTGACACTGACATTTACTGTCAGACCCTGTCTAGATAAGATAAGAGAATGAAATATAAAACGGTTTGTAATGTATTATTAATCTGATTCAGCGGCCAGTGGCACGCACAGTCATCCTTGCAATATAATACAATAATTGTCATGACTCATTGACAATGGACTTAGTCTACCGCGGTGCAGCGCCACCTGCGTCTAATTGCCACACTGATTCACTCTGGAAAGGTAACTATCCAACCAGAAGTACCTTCACGGGATATATCGGTCATGGAAGAGCCACGGTCCTGGATGGCTTTGCCCTAGGAGGTGATGGGGATTGGACACGCTTGCGGGTAACATCCTGCATACATGTCATGTGTAACTGTCACTTCACACAGCGTGAACTTTGGACCATGTTGAAATACAAGATGAGTTTGCATGGGGTGGTACACACCTCATGGCGGTCCCCCTTGGGTTGTCCATTGATGAGGGAGGATTTTGAGCAGTGCGCATTTGTTGAAGCTGGTAGGGCGCGATTGGTGTTCCATCTTTGGCTTGGTCCCTGGCAGCGGCTTCCGCGGGATTAAGTACTGTGAGCATGGAACAGCCATGGTTGAATGCGCGCTCCAGGTGGGATTATGGGATTAATCCAACAAAAGTGGCCACAAATCATGCAATCCTGTTTTTCACATGCCGCTGGCAAGCCTGGTAAGGCCTCAATGCATATACGGGTGGGGGTATGGCTGTGATGGGATGCAGGTGAGTACACGCAGATAAAATGTACAAAAACAATGGTAAGCCCTCTGGTGTGACAGACCCTAGCCTAGGGTAACAATGCAGGTGTGAGGTCAGCAATCAGCAGAGGAGATCACCTTCTCCAAGAGTCGCTCTGTTGCTGATAGTGGCCGAAGTGGGGTGGGGGGCTGTGTAGCCTTGAAGGCGCTGTATGTCATGGACAAGTCATATGCTTTGCGCAAGTTTTCTGCCAGGTGTGCATCCTCCATGTTACTCGAGCTGGCGCCCACCACTGCGCAGGATGCCGGGGTAGCCATCCTCAACACCGTGGTGCCAAACTTGACAAAACCCCTTCTGGCCCTAGGGTCACCGCACGCTATGGCGAATTTTTCCACATCGGTGAAGTCACCGAGTATGACGATGTATTTGCACATCCCAGTGTGTGGGTGGCGGCTAACGAGTATGACTTCCTTGATGGTGATGCCATGTTTGGAGCGCAGGTCGGTCAACAGGGGTGTGACCAGGCTGGAGTAGGACAATGGAACGCCCAGCAGGATTACTTTGAATTGTGGTGGTACAGCCGAGCTATTGGTGGCCCTGAGGTGTGTCATGTGGCACATGACAACCACCCTGTGCACTGTGTGAATGGTTTAGGACTTCAAGTGCACGGATGGCCACAGCAGCAGCAGCTGGTGCAGTTCCAGGTCAACGAATGCTACAGCCAGTGAGGAAGGCAAGGAATGGCAAAAGGACTGCCTGCACTGCTTTTGCTACTATACTCCTCGATCGCCTTAGCATACAGCTAACTGCAAATTCTACGTTGGCTGTATGTCTGGAACGAATGTAACCAAACAGAGGATTACGGGTCAACGCTGATGGTTGAACGGTTAAAGCAGCACGTCGCAAGTGGGTAGAAGCAAAAAGCGTTGTGATGTGACTGTAAGTGGGTTATGGTCAAAGAGGCCTGTGCTGATAAGGTCGTGCAGCACTTCACTATACCGGTACTGAGGTGGGCGGATGCCTTGCATGCATGCATCCACAGAATCATGCATGCATTTGCACTGCAACTGATGCATACAATTGTGTATCAGCCATCCGCGGGGAGTTTTGAGCAGCTGTTGCCGACCTAGCCGGCAAGTCAATCAACACCCGGTCCGCCTTGGCTTAAGTAGGGGTGGTTCTGAGCGTACACACGTATTTATTGGTACCACTTTATTGGTAACCCAATGTCGACCCCTATGACTTTTTGGCACTGGGATATCGCTTGCATGCAGTAAAAGTAATACCCAGTCTCATTTGACGAAGATACTTAAATCTCCACCGGGAAACCAGTTGCATGCATATGCAGCTACACAAATTCCCCAAGCCCAGATTGGGAACCCTATCACTGATACTTTCAGCGCGGTGCAAACAGGTATACCTCCACCATATCTATGCACGCAAGTTGTATTATAGAGCCTTCAAGTGGTCCACTGCCACCTTTTATTGTTCCTTTATCGGACAATTGTCGTGCAGGTGTTTTGCTAAGGCCAATTACCCATTGCCTAATCCATCAGCGGTGCACTTCTACCGCCCAACTTGGCCATTCACATCAACACCAGATAGTGGCAGGTGCTACCTCTTACATGTTGGCTTGGCGCGATGGCTTCAGCACCACCACCAGCCTCTCCACCCGTCACACCAGGCTATTTCACCTTCCCACCAGCCCCGCAACCCTCCCCAGCAGCGCTCTCAGTAGCAGCTGGGGAACAGCTCCAAAAGCAGCTCCTACTTGCGGTACGGCAATCGCTATCGCACAACGATATCTCCTTCAACTGCAAGGACGGTGTCAAGGTGCCCGCCAACAGGGCGTTCCTGGCAGCATGGTGCCCCTACTTTGAGCGCCTGCTGTTTGGAGGCATGAGGGAGGCTGGCATGAGCGAGATACCCTTGCCAGAAGCATCCAGCAGCGCTTTCAGAATCGTGCTGGACTCGCTTTACACAGGGAAAGTGGACGGCATCCACGCGGACGCCACTGCTGTGGAGGCACATTGCTTGGCAGCACAGTACGGCATCGACGCGCTGCGCTGGGCGATTGAGCTGGCCATCACTCGGCTTGTGACACCAGCCACAGTAGGGGATGTCCTCACAGCTGCATTGGAGCGCAACTCAGAGGCCCTACAGGCTGTTGCTCTGAAAGCTTTCGTGACCATGGACGGCAGTGCGGTCACCTTTTCTGGGTTTTCCCTGGCAGCGTTGCACTGGCTGCTGCAAGGCAAACGTGCAGCAAGATTGCCCATGACCCAGGAGGAGCTGGTGGTGCAGCTGGTACAGTGGGGCAAGGACCAGGCTGGTCATCTTACTGGGAGCGCATCTATTTGCGGTTCGCATCCAAGTATAGCAGAGCTACTGCAGCCCTTTAGGGATGCAGTAGACTTCACGCAAGTGCAGCCACAGGTGGTGGCGGAGCAGCTGGAAGCGAGTGGGCTTGCAAGCCAGGAGCAGCTGCTGCGTGTGTACAGGCAGCAGGCAGTAGCGATGGCCAAGGGTGTGAGCGGTTTTGTTGGGAACGGGGCTATGATCAGCAGCGGAGCAAGTGCAATGACTATGGATGTGGTGCAGCAAGCCCCCACTGCACAGCATTGCTCGGTCAGGATAGGGCAGGGCATCACAAGCGGGGTGCATGCCTGGGAGTGCACCTTCACGCTTGACCCAACCTTGGCAAAGCCCGCTACCTTGCCTAATGCAGCACAGGAGGTCAGCCTCGGATATGTTGTCCATGACTGTGTCAGCATGGAGGGGTTCCTTCCCGGTGCCCCTGGAGCCGTCATGATGGGCAGCAATGGCTCATGGAGGGTAAGGGGTGTGTCATACGTGGGTTCCCTGGGCACTTGGACATTCCCCTGCAAGGTGGTGATGGTGGCAGACATGAACAAGAGGGAGTTCATTGTGCGGCGTGGTATGACGGGGGACACCCTGTTTGGCGCGCCGCCCTCGGGAATCAGGAATGTGCCCAGCACCATTTACCCCGCAATCAGCTTGAGGTATCCTGGGGCTGCGGTGTCCGTTCGGCGCATAGCTGTGCAAGAATGCGCTTTTGGCACATGCAAGTGCTGGTTCTTGGACAAAATACCGAGTCTCCTTTCATAGGGTGGGGGCAGCGCAGCAAAGATGTGTGTAGTCACCGCCGTGGGGGCCTTAGGGGAGCTCGATGTATGTAGGGTCTTTGCAGGAAGTTTGGCATGGAACGCTGTTGGGGGCAAGTTGCGTTGAACGCAATATGTTGTACGATATAGGAGTACAGGTTGGTCGCAGAGCAGCTGATGTGTGCATTGCATGGACTTGCCATATGGTAGCGTGTGTATGTCAGGAGCACATGCATGTGTGCTGGGGTCAACTTTGGCTTTGCTGGGATTGCCTTTCCCCAATTCAACAGCCAAGGCTTATCGCACCTCATTTACACAGACATGCTTTCAAGTCTTTAGTTTAAGGCCTGATCATGATCTTACCCACGCCATTGTCATGCATGGGTATGTAGCAATATTTGTAATCTGTGCTGGACACCAATATAGTGTCACTGAGTGTTGTCAGTCCAAACTCTAAGGCTGACGTCAGTACAGTACTGCGGCGGCAGATACAAAAATTGTGATTCATAGTGGTTGATTCAGCATTCCTAGCATCCTACCTCAAGCTGTAATAAACTTCATGGTACCATACCCTTATAAGTAATTACCTACTGGGTATGATAAGTTGAAGTATTTGACCAGCCGTTCTGGCTGGTGTGGTGCCCTGGTGCGAGCCAGTGGCCCCCTCACTACGCCACAGAGTCTGTGCGTTCCCTTTCTTTCTTTCTTTCTAGTCACTTTATTAAGTTTTTGAGTCAGGATATAGCTATGCTGATATTCTTCTGCAGTCTGAGTGGTCACCATGGCTTGAGATGGAAAAATAGCGAAAATATCGCTGTAATCTTAAAAAATGTTATTTTGGGCAGTCTGAGAAAGTCTTTCAATGCTTTTTGACTCAGATTGGGGATCCCGAGATTTTGGGCCCAATGGCCATGTGGCACAATTTTGTCAGACGCGAGTCTGCATGGCATTGCGTAAGAGATTACAAGCGCCTGTCAGTGACAAGCCCCAGCTCTTAGAAGTACATGAAGAGTTTTTACGCAGGAAGTGTGAAATGATCGGTTTGCCATATACATGCGAGATTGGGTACTTCAGAGATACAGGGTCTGCAGCTGGTGGTGTATTTGGGACCTGTTCTACCCGAAGGTATGCATACAAGTGGTGCACTATGTGCACACGAAAGGTATAGAAGTACCTTTGCACACCTGTGCAAAGAAGTGCCCAGGTGCCCAGTAGTCTGCAGCCTTGCACACCTGGTGGGTCAACTTTCAACCGTTCCTAAAGCGAGGTTTCGTCTGTTGTTGTGCAGCTGAACCCCAGCGGCCACTGCTGAGGTGTATTGGAGGCCAACTTCCCACTGCCTTATTCAAGCTGGTCCAGCGGTGCATTTCTAACTCCATAGCCAGTCTATGCCCAATAGTGGCAGGTGATAAACTCCTGTCTACGTAGTATACTACAGTGCTGGGTTGGACTATGGCTTCCTCAGCCCCATCAGACCTCCTCTCCCAAATTGGAGCAATGCTGAAGGTGACACCCGAGCAGGAGCTCCAGCAACAGCTCCTGGCTGCAGTACAGTACTCAGTCTCCCACAATGACGTCTCCTTCACATGCAAGGATGGAGTCAAGGTGCCTGCCAACAGGGCGTTCCTGGCAGCATGGTGCCCCTACTTCGAGCGCCTGTTGTTTGGAGGCATGAAGGAGGCTGGCATGAGCGAGATACCCCTGCCAGAGGCATCCAGCAGCGCTTTCAGGCTGGTATTGGACTCACTCTACACAGGGAAAGTGGACGGCATCCAGGCCAACGGCACTGCTGTGGAGGCGCACTGCTTGGCAGCACAGTACGGCATTGACGCGCTGTGCAAGGCAATTGAGCGTGCTGTCAGTCAGCTTGTGACACCAGCCACAGTCGGGGGTGTTCTCACAGCTGCCTTGGAGCGCAATGCAGAGCCGCTGCAGAACGTCGCGCTGAAGGCTATCCAAACCATGGAGAGCAGTGCGTTCACCTTCACCGGATTCTCCCTGGCAGCTGTGCAGTGGCTGCTGCAAGGCAGACGTGCATCAAGATTGGCCATGGCCCAGGAGCAGCTGGTGGTGCAGCTGGTAAGGTGGGGCAAGCAGCAGAGTATTCGCAAGCGTTCTGCATCTGGGTCACAAACTGCCAGTATGATAATCGCACAGCAACTGCAGCCCCTGTGGGACCTCGTAGACTTCACGCAAGTACAGCCACAGGTGGTGGCGGAACAGCTGGAAGCAAATGGGCTTATGAGTCGTAAGCAGTTGCTGCGTGTCTACAAGCAGCAGGCCATGGCTGCGGCACACAATCTGAGTGAGGATGATCTGTTGGGGAGCAAAGCAACGCTTGCCAGTGGAGCAAATCGACTGAATGTGGTGCAGCAGGCACCTTCTGCACAGCACTGCTCAGCCAAGGCAGGGTACCGCATCACAAGCGGGGTGCATGCCTGGGAGTGCACCTTCACCCTTGGCTCAGGGGTGACCGCTGCCTTGCGCAATGCGCCCACACAGCTGCTGGCGGCAGGTTATGTTGTTGATGACTCTGTCAGCATGGAGAGCTTCCTTCCAGGTGCTGATGGGGCTGACATGATCTGCAGCAACGGGTCAGTATGGATCAAAGGCATCGAATCACAAAGCTACTTGGGCAGGTGGATGTCCTTCTCCAGCGCGCCTGCATGCAAGGTGGTGCTGGTGGTGGACATGACCAGGCGAGAGCTGTTTGCTCGCTTTGGTGACAGTGGGCGCCTCTCTTTGGAAGTCATCAATCTGCCAAGAACCGTTTACCCCGCTGTCAGCCTGAGGCATCCCGGGGCTGCAGTCTCCATGCGGCGCATAGCTGTGGATGAAGACATGATCAAGCAGATGGCGGACTTTGAGAGGAGCCATGCATAAACGGCAACTTGAGGGCAATAGCCGCATAGCACGAGGTGCATGACGTGAGCACCTGGCTCAAGACGTTCTGTTGTTGATGCACAAAGCTTGAGCAATTGCAAATGAACGTAATGGATACGGCGGTCGAGTGTGGCTTGATAAATCAGCAACTTTGCTGCTGGCCAGTGACTGTCGCCAAATGATGTATATGATAATCACTTTAAGCACTTTTTCTGTGGACTGTGCTGGCTTTGGACACTTGCAAGTAGGACTAAGTCTTTGTGCACAACCGCTACCGCCGTTACCCTGTAGGTCAGATGTCAGACTGTTCTTTTATGTGTAAGCTGGGTTGCTTTGCCGCCTCAGAACATGTAATGTGATTCTCGCCAAGAGTAATTGCCAATGGATATATGTTTTACATGCATGCATACGTCTACAAATTGAATATCTACCAGCTGAAGCATGACTCATTGTGCACAAATCATTTTAATACAACCATTATGGCTACAAATGAGCAGTCAGTCCTGACAGCGCGAAATGACAATTTTTTTAATCCAAACTTCTATAACATTAGTAAATTTATCTGGGATCCCCAATTTTGGGCTCCAAGTTAGCCCATGCATTGTGCCGCTCTATCAAAGCATATTGCAAAGCATAACAGCAGTTTGAACAGAGGAAGACGCTTCTAAGCCTTATACTAAAGTTGCACCAACCGCAATCCGTGGGCAGCAAACGACTCTTTTGAAGGACTTGAAGTCCACCTGTGTCGAACACTCCCCTCTGGGAGTGCACGGTGCAACCAAGAGCTTCAAGCCCAGAAGGCACCAGATATCTAGGCTCGGATAGGGCTTGCATGTCGCCTGTAACCTCGTCGATAACTCACACAGTGGCTTTGGTTTGACTGCACTATTGCACTCAGTGATTGCACAAGCGTATTCCAACAAGTTGAACCCTGCAATTTTTTGGGAAGAGAGCTGAGGTACTGCCAGGCTTTGTTACGTACACAGTTTATTGTATACACTCGGTACTGCTTTAAAAGTCGATACCCCGCCCCTAACACCCCCGAAGTCTTGAGGTATTGAATTTCCTGCACGGCGTCCAACCTGGTGTGTCTGCCTCTGAGTACCAAGCACAGTGAGCACATGGGGCATTGTAGGCACAGCTTGGTTGCATGGAACAAAGGTTGTCCCAAAGAAAATCCCTTTGACCACAGGCCTTGTGACTCTTGGGCACGCCGCAATGGTGGATATTGAAGAAGTGGTGGAGGTGTCACCAGAGCAAGTGCGCCGTGCGCGGGCAAGTCTGCTAAGGAAGCTTTGCAAGAGATCACTGGCCAAAACAACTGGCCAAAACAACTGGCCAAAACGAGTTTTTTGCAGCTGACATTCAGCAGTGGGAGCACCTCCACCCTGCAGCTTTCTCACCCAATCCAACACCTTCGGATGTGTACCGGCTCCTGAGGGAACTGCTGAGGGTGCGAGCGCACCATTGGTTGGCAACTAGTTATAGGTGCATCTCCATACACTAGCTGTGGGGAGTTGTACCATAGGAGGTTGTTACAGCATGATCATATCGATATTGTGGTGTATTACATGATGAATGGCATACTTGCGTGCATGTCAATTTGATGTCTGAAACCCCCCTCCATGGACATTGTAACCCATGGTGGTGGCATATGCCCAGGATGTTCATCAAGCATGCTGCAGAAGAATGCGCATCAATTATTGCACTTAATTATTGTGCATGGCTACCTGATAATATATTCATGCCCCAAGAGACTGCGCATCAGTTATTGCACATTTTGGCGCATGGCAGCTGTGTAGATCATGTGCGCATGGGCATGAGCTGCGTACACATACTTAGTCAGTCAAATCTGCTGAAGTTATAGCCACTGGCCAGATTAGCAGGCACGATCATTGCACAGCTTTCCGTTGGCTGGGCTTAGGGTTTAGGGTTAGGGTTGACCGTTTGGTTCCTATGCATCCAAGTGAACTCATCCAAAATTCACACATGTGACTATTCTTGCGCCCAGGTAAAAGGCGTCATGTTGGAAGCACCTGGCGTGAAGGCCACACTGGCTGATCTGGTGCTGGCAGCAGCCAATGCAGAGCCACCGCCTGACCAGCAGTTTCTGGTGTGTGAGCTCCCATGCTGTTATTTGTTTCTGCTTTGCTCTCTGTCTGACATGACTCATCTTTTTTAGGCGTTGACGGAATAAGCATGGTCATCTTTCATGGATATTATCTCGACATAATTTAGTTGTAGGTGTACAGGAAAGGTCTTACATGGGATGCAGGCAGGCAACCTAGGTCTTGGATTTACCAAAACATATTAGCTATTAGCATATATATTTAATGCAGAGCGCTTGTCTCTATTTTCCAAGGCTCCTTGGTACACTGCCTGTGCAGATGGTGTTGCAGAACGCGGCACAACTATTGCAACCCAAATCCTCAGCCGCGGGGGCGGCTTTTTGGCAAGGTACCAGGAAGCATTCCGTCAAGCAGGCTGGTAATGGGGACTGGCAGAGCAAGGGGTGGTGGCATTGGCTGCAATCGGCTGCGTGGGGAGTGGTGGGTGCACCTCTGGCTGCGGTGTTGAGATGGTTTGTCCCCTCAGGAACTTCGAGGTAATTGTGATTATTTTACCAAGTACATGGTCTGATGGAATTCCTACAAGGATGGCTGGTTCGCGGTGATCATGCTGTGATTGTCTACAGCATGGCATTGCCCTGTTTTGCCAGCAGCTGCACGGGCAGAAGTTAGTAATGCTCTGGTGGCTGCTGAAGTGAACTGGCTCCTCAACCCTGAAGGTGCAAGATGGCAGCTTGTTGGTATTGCAATGCGCCACTGCATCTGCTGCCACTGCCACTGCCCCTGCCACCACCACCACCACCACCACCACCACCACCACCGCCACCACCGCCACCACCTGTCGCTGCTAACCGCACCACCATTGCGCACGTACATGAGCCACATGGGCCACACGAAATTCACCAGCATGTATGTGCACACCATGTACCCCGCAGGCTACAAATCCTATTATGTAGCCACGAAAGTCTAACCGGCGCCGCAACTTGTTTGCCACATGCTGCGAGATTTGCCATTCACCCTCTGGACTAGGCTTCCCTACCACATCAGGACCGCGCGCATCTTCAACCAACCTCCTGATCCGGAAGTGCACGCCAGCCCTCACTGGCCGCTGCGTTGACATCAACCTCCAACCACTGCCTCGACCATGGCTATGACAGTGACGGTATGGGGAGAGTGCGCAGGGCACAAAAAACGTGCTGGCAAACCATCTAAGTGCCACATTGTTATCTTCCTTGTTGTTATCATTATCATTCCTCCTTACGATTGCTTAATGATTCTTTTGCACCGGTTGCCTCATTGTACATACTCCTCCTGTACAAGAATAATTAGATACAATATTGATAAAAAGCATAATTTGCATATTTATTCCAGTTTTCCTTTAAGCACCCATGCCAGAAATGGCTTGCCAGCGCCAAAATGACTGCTGCGTTGACTCACTGGCATGTCACATCTATCTCTGCCTGATGCCATTGGTGCAACCATGGCTACGGCAATGAAGTGCCCACTGATTTCCCTCACCGACACCACCAGACACCCATACTTTATAAGGTCCTTGTCCTGGATAAAGAAGGGAGCAATACATTAAAAAAATCAAAGAGCCATTTTGCAAGCGCAGGCAAGTGCACCGGGGCCAGCCCGCTCCACGACATCCCCCAGTGGCGCCTGGAGCAGCTCGTGGGCATGGCCATCACCCGCCCTGGCCTGTACCGGCAAGCGCTCACTGCCAAGTGTGTCCTGCGGGGGGAGTATACCGTCTCGCATTCCATGGAGCGCCTACAGCTGCTGGGAAATGCGGTGCTGGCTGTCATTGTGCACCAGGATCTGTACCAGCGCTACCCCAACAACGATGAGGTGTGTGTGTGGGGGGGGGGGATTGTGCAGTGGTGTGGTGGAATGGGGGCAAGTGCTCAATTCGAGTATTTTCTGCGGCATGAATGAGTAATTTCATTGAGTGCAGATGAGCAGCAGTGGGAGAATGAGGATGAGCTGGAGGCAGGCGGCCACCTGCGGTAAAATCCTAAACCCTAAACCATGGAACTCGGTGTGTGCATACCTATCTAGGGCCAGGTGACGGTAAACCGTAGACCCCAAACAATACATTCCAGTGTGTCTACGTAGCCCTAGCTAGGGGCTTGATGTGCTGGGAAAGCCTTGGTATGCTGCTGGTGGAGGGAGCAGCAGTGGATCACTGGGGTGCGGAGGGTGCATGTGATGCCTCACACCATGCATGGCAGGCGGTACATGGCACACCCGCACCACGAAATTGCAAGCCCAAAATCTTGTACCCTAACAGCCTTTTCCTGAAGGGTGCGCTGTCCCAGGGTGCCGTTCATCTGATCAGCGCAAAGGCAATTCTGTACCCTAAACCCTAGGGTCGACCCTTGTTGCAGGGCGCGCTGTCTCAGGGTGCCGCTTTTGTGATCAGTGGCAAAGCGGCAGTGAGTTTGCTGAGCGGCTGCAGCTGCGGCGCTACGTGGCGGTCAACCTGCATGCAGTGGAGGATGAAGGTGGGGTTTGTCTCGAGCTGGATCCTAGGTTCCAGAAATTGGGGTTTATGATTTAGGGGAGCTGCCGCGTAAGCCCTGCATTGTGGTCAACCTGCACATGAAGGACAAAAGAGGTAAGCAATCTTACTTCTGACACGATACGTTTGCCACCCCTGATCTGCAAAGACCCTGAAACAAGTTTTGCAACCCTAAACCCTAAACCCCATAGGTTTCCCTTTTAATTGCTTTTTGCTTGCCGCGTGCACTTAGCAACGCTTTTGAGGTCCTTACTGCAGCAGTCAACCTGGATAGGGGCCTCGGCGCATGCCGCCGCTTTGTGCTGCGCTTGATCGCCAACAGCATGGACACCAAACCTTCACCCTCCAAACACAGTGTGCTGGCCGCATGCGCTGGGCGATCCTAAACCCTAAACCCTAAACCCTCCTTGCACAGGGCGCTGGCCGCGCACTCTGGGCAACGCTTTTGATGCCTTCATTGCCGCAGTCTACCTGGATAGGGGCCTCAGCGCATGCCGTCGCTTTGTGCTGCGCGTGATAGGCCAAACCTTGGACCCGGATGATGTCGTGGCTGAAAAGAATTTCAAGGATCGAGTGAAGTCATGGTGCCAGTCCCGGGGATTGGATGTGCCAAACTACACCAGATACGGGTACCGGAGGGCGGCTGGGAAGGACAAAGGGGGGGTGAAGGTGGGTGGGATGAATGCACCTCTTATGGAAGATGGGAGGGGGATGTCATTGACTGATTTAAACTTTAATATGGCTGGCAGCAGGCTGCTGTGCATCGTGCAGTGCGTTTGATATCTGTGTGATGTATTCAATAACTTATGAGGGGCGTGCACCTGACTAAATATCATCTGTCACACATGGAGGTGGTGGACACCGCTGTTTGCCGCCACGCAGCAGGCTCACTTGGCATGTGGCACAATACCCATCTGCATGTGTGTGCCAGTGCCATCCGCATGCCATAGGTGGATAACCAGCACATGCCATGGCAATGACGCATGTAGCCATGGTCATATGCGCCTGCAATTTGCACCTGACTTGCCCGTGGCTTTGATCCGGATGCCTCCCCTGCAGCGCATGGAGTGGGCCGTGACAGTGGTGATAGCTGGGGAGGAGGTGGGGCACGGCATGGGCCGGACCAAGACAGATGCGGAGATGAGCGCCGCACAGGACGCCTGGAACAGCGTGCTGCAGGGCGCGTTATCTGATGCGCATGCTGCACAAGTGTAGAGGTGAATGGCGAGCATGGCTGGAGACGAGCGTCGAGCTGTACATTTTGGCTGATGCAGTAACAAGAGTTGCCAGTAGCATGAATAGAGTTCGCAGGCTCAGGCATGTGGTCCTACCATGGCTGGAGGAAGGGTTGAACGGCACTTGAGATCATCTTGAGATCAACTTGAGGATTCAGCATGGACTGTACATCCCTGTTGATGCAGTAACAAGAGTAGCTACTGGCAGGTATAGAGTTTGCGCCTGAGGCATGTGGTCCTACCAATGGTATAGCATGGCATGGCATGGTAGCCAACAGTTGCCGTCTGCTGCTGAATGGCATGCGTCACAGGGAGTTTGGGTGACTTGTTTCTTCTGTTGCAGTGGATCTGAGCACTTTCTGCCGCTGCGGAGAATTTTTTGCAGACGAGCGTACTTTAAATCCAACCTGGGATAAGGATAATTTGCAATCAAATTATCTCTGAGGCTTGAGGTGGAAACGGCAAGCCAAGCTATCACAGATGATACAGGCTCACTTTGGCAAGGCAAAATTCAGTTGTGCATTATTGCCCAATAATTGTTTCGCCACAAAAGATACATTCCAGAGTGGGTGAACCTGCAGCTGGCCTGCTGTTTACAAACTCCTACAAAATTTGCCATTCTTGCTACTTTTTATACTATCACTTGCCTAGTATACCGCCTAGTATACACCGCCAATGTTGATCACCTCCAGGGGTGCAATGAACCTCTGGAACACCATCAGCACAATTGGCGCATGCAATGCAGGTATATAACTAGATGGGGTGGCAACATCCCAAAGCAAGGCACTTCCTGAGTCAGACGAGGCTTGTGGCTTGGCAGTGCAAGCAACTCGTTTACAGATTAAGACATGGTTGAAGAAACTAGTGAAAATGCCAACGAGTGTACCCATGTGGTCAACTGTTGGAAGGACAGCCCAAACCATTGCCATGACGCAACCGCTGCACCCGACTACGCCGCCACGCACATCATGAGTGACACTGCCTGATCTGAGGTGGGAGGCCCACTGACAGCAAAAGGGGGGGACATGAGAAGGAGTTGCTCAGCAGGCGCCAGCTTCTTGCCAGGAGAGCACGTCGTGCAGCCCTTGGTGGGGTGGCACCCCTGGCAGTCCAGGTACAGAGGGCAGCTGGCACATAGTATGACTTTATTGTCATTCCAGTCGCTGCTCAATGACTCAAAGAAGTTTGGTGAACATCCGGTGCAGCCCTTGCCATCCACGCACTTTGCACAGCCGGTGGGGCAGGAGGCGCACCGTGTGGGTGTGTCTGAGGTCTTGTAGTACCCCTTGGGACAGGTCTTGCAGCCCTGGACAAGCAAACAAACGCGAGTTAAACATTAACTGACGAGTTTCAAACCTGGGGCAATATCCATGCAGTGCATGTTGTTCGGATTTATTAATGGGATTAACCATGTGGAGCAGACGTCTCTCGTAATCCATTCTGCACGCAAAACCTTTTTTTGCCAGCTCTGCCAGGCATGAGGTGGGTTTGGTATTGACAGAGATCTCAAGGTACATTGACCAGAGCCACATTTAGAAACACTCAAGTAGCACCGGATGCAACTAAACAATGTAACAATGTAATAACAGACATTTAGAATGACATACAAAGCCTCACTGGATAGATTACTTGCATTTCTCAACAAAAAAAGGAGGTATGAAGCTAGACTTGCATAATGAAATTGTGAACCTTTTCTATAGGGATGTGCAATGGCGGGGCAGGCGCACCTTGATGGCATCGCAGTCGGTGCAGCCCATGTCTAGTATGGTGCATTTGGTGCAGGAGGGAGGATTAGGTGGCTCTGCGGGAGTGGACACGGTTCCTGCCGGGCACTTGCTGCAGCCCTTCTTGTCCACACACCCCAGCGCCGCGCAGTCCGCTGCAGTAGTGATTGGCGCAGATGGACTGGCATTGCAAGGCATGCACAGAGCTGGGTTCTCGTACCCCTCCCACCTGGAATGGAAATATTCCGACGTTCAGTGGGCGTTTTTGCATGCATGTCACTGCTAGGAGGTAGTTAAATGAGAGTCATGACGGTGGTCTTACAACATGTGTGTCACGGGATTCTAGCTATATACCCGCAGCCCAGCTACTACTACTACTACTACAACTATTATTATTAGTATTATTATTATACCCTCAGCCCAGCTACTATATGCAGCCAGATTAGCATTCACTATGCAATCACCCTTCCGGTGGCCACAGCTGACTCACCTAGTTCCATCCTGCCACACATTCCACCCGAGACAGTCAAACGCAACGGTACTGAGGAAGCATTACACATGCAAGGTGTACACAAAAGTTGGCACCTGCTGCTCTCCAGCACCAACAGTGCACCAACAGCGTTTTGGAGATGAGCCCCAGAAAGAAAATGTAAATGTGAAGGGAGTGTGCAGTGCAATGAGGAGAAGAAAATCATGCAGTGAGTGCAGCAGGTGCGCCTTCTGGCGTTACCCTTCAAGTTGTGCTCCGTCAGTTGCATTCAAATTTTTTCTCCCCTTCTCAAAGGCTGAAGCAGTACAAGCGCATGGCAGCGGCCATGGCAATCGGCTGTCGTGAAATGATCTGCTGCACTCACCTGTAGTATCCTGGCTTGCAGGTGGTGCAGCCGTCTTCCTTGGTGCAAGTGGCACAGCCACCTGTCTTTTGGTAGCCGATCGGGAATGGGCTCTCTTCGCCCCAGGAATAGCTGGGGGTGTAAATTTTGCACGAGGAACAGGTGGAATAGGTGCTGCTGTACTGAACCTGCCATGGGGAGGCCTGTCCTGGATTGGCAAAGGAGCCGGCCTGCGGTAGGAACAAACATCACATTGCGTCCAGTAAACGAAGAACAAAAGATTGATCAATTAAAATATATATATA
>JAULBX010026019.1:0-53305 GCA_032358255.1 Heterotrichella gracilis
ACCCACCCACCACCCACCACCCACCAGGAGGTTGTCGCTCTTTGGAAAGAACTCTGAGAGCAGGGGTACTGACAGCTGGCGCCTCCTCATCAGGGGCTGGACCTGGCGGCACACCTGGTCAAGCATCTCCTTCACCTGCGTGAGTGCAGGGGTTAATGAGGGTTTGAATGACTTGGTATCGGTGTGGAAGCCCCTGAAAGGGTAACCCAGTAGGTTTTGAGTGGGGTGCAGCATTTTACTGACCGCCGCAAGCCACGCTACCTGATACTGGCAAACCTCTGGTACATAGGCCTACGTGTGTTTTGGGTGATATCCTACACAAGGTGGGAAGTAACCAGCAACCCAGACTACAAGCATGCATATGTGGGCCACATATGCATGCATAGAGCACAGACGTTATTGGTTATTGCCTTGTACGAGATAACCATGAAGGATGCACCCACCTTTGCATCTCCAGGTCTCCCAAGCGTCTTCACCCTCTGCACTTTGTAGGGGTCGGGTGGCTGGAGCCCTGCTGCAGGCATGCTGCGCACAGCATGCCCCACCCCTAACACCTCGCAGGGCAAACACCTCCAGGACCAAAGTACCGGTACAGAAAGGGGGCTGGGTAGCCACAGGGTGCACTCATGGGCGAGAGGTTGCACTCACTTGGGTACGAGGCCCTGTTTGGCAGTTGGGTGAAAGAAGTTTACAAGATTGACAGCTCAAACCACACAACTCCTTTGCACCCAAAAACGTGAAATACAAGCAGGCTGTTGACAGCTGTTTCACAAGCTGACGTGCTGTTTGGGTTGTGAGTGCTCGTCAAGATAGAGCTTATCTGTCCCTTTTAAGGCTTCCTCGCCCACAAGCTTGCACCCCTTGGACTTGAATCAAGGCCTTTTCTGGTGGAGTAAAAAGAAACGCCCTTCCACCTCACAACAACATTGACATCACTTAAACTGCATTTCCTCAGTGCTTTGCGCGGCCTTTCAAGGATACTGAAGTTGAACACAAGTGTCGAGCTCCGAGCCCTACCAACCACCCATACCACCCATTCAGCGTTTAGAACTTGATAGAAGCTACAGCTGCAATATGAAGCCTGTCAAGCTTGTGATATTCGACCTAGACGGGACGGTGCTGGACACAGGTGGGAGCAAATTGCACTGTGCAAAATGCATGCATGTGGTTTGGGTTTACTCTGCATGCATCACTTGAAGCAGTGCTTGGCGTCGATCTCTTGGCTTGATCAAGTTGACGGCCACCACAGTATCTTGGACATGTGTTTCGATGTACTTCAATGGTGCCTGGAGGTAAAAGAGACACATGAGAGCGCATGCTGTGCTTTCAACCTGTACAACTACAGTCCCACGTCTACCAGCCCAATAATCCTAGTGCAACTAGTCCATAAAGCCAACGTTGGGCCTATGGCTATCGATACAGTTCCAACCCATGTTCCTGCGTGGCAAACGCCTCACAGGTGTCCTAGTACAAGCACATTCACAAGTCACAAGTCCATACCAGGTACCACGCCTACCCTACGCCCCATCTTGGTCCCACCCCCTTGGTTCCCCGGCCCTATTTTTTGTCCTCAACCTGCACCACCACTTCCTTGCAGAGATGCTGGTCCTGGACGTGGTCCGCAAGGTGCTCGAGTCCCATGGAGCTGTGCTGACTGTAGAGGTGCAAAAAGCCGCCACTGGCAAGCGTCCCCTGGAGGCGTGGCAGGATGTAGTGGCCATACTCGGGATGGAGGGGGTCACTGCGGAGCAGCTGTATCAAGAGAGCGAACCCCTGCTGAACAAGATGTGAGTGTGGTTAGAAAACCCTTGTTAAGGGTTTTGTTGCACCTGTTAGGGTTTTGTGGCTGTACTTGGGATGGAGGAACTGTGCAGGAACTTGACCAAGAGAGCGAACCCCTGCTGAACAAGATGTGAGTGGGGCTGGAATACCCTTGACAAGGGTTTTGGGGCGCATCGTAGGGCATTGTGATATCCTTTTGCTAAGGCTTTGTAGCACCTCATAGGCCAGCCCCAGTAAATTCCATGTTTTGGGTGAGGTTTTGGGTTCAGACCCGGCGGGGGGGGGGGTAAATCCAGTCAGTCGGGATATCTAGTCGGGGAATTTACAGTGGGGATTTCCTCCCCTTGTCCTATCTAAGGGCTTTACCCCTTATCAAATCCCCAGGATTTCCTCCCCTGATATATTGTTGGGCATATACCCCTTGGATTAGGGTTTCAATGATACCCTAGACAGCGCTTATGGGCATAAAAGGGTATTTTTTAATCCATTTTTAGCAAACAGTGCGTTTTTGGGCTTGTCTCCGCCGTGCGCTTTCCCTGGGATGGTTCAGGGGTTGAATAGAAGGCCGCAAGACCCCACAATCAAAATTCGCGAAATCCCGACTGATTGCACCCATTTTGGCCCAACCCAAACGGGGGGGGGCACACCCAAAACATGGAAGTTACTGGGGCTGGCCTTAGGGCTTTGTGGCCTACTGATACTAGGGAGAGTGGGGTTGGAATACCCTTGCTAAGAGTTTTGGGCGCATCTCTCCAATTTGGTCCTAGGGTTATTTGGCACCCACTGCCCAGGGATTTATGGCACCCCGCACGAAGGCTTTTGGAGTGCATTACCAAGGCCATAGTGGCACCCTTCCCAAAGATGGTTGCAGCACCCCTTGCTAAGGGTGTAGCGGGACCCCTCGCACTGTCAAGGCCTGCGGTATTCGCATGGCGCTGGCCGCATTTAACCCTAGGCTAACAGATGAGCGCACCAAAACCCTAACACAAACCCTTAGAATAACCCCTCCATGCACACGTAGGTGGCAGGATGCGCAGCTGCTTCCCGGTGCCGCTCGACTATTACGTCACCTTCAGTCCCACGGCATCTGCATGGCCTTGGCCACCTCTTAAGTATCCCTCGCCTATTGCCCTACCTTATCACAAACCTTTGACCGAACCCATTGCCTTGGGTAGCCACGCCAGTGAGCCTTGCACACACCCTTCCCCATACAGGTGGCAGGATGCGCAGCTGCTCCCCGGTGCAGCCCGACTATTACGCCACCTTCAGTCCCACGGCATCCGCATGGCGTTGGCCACCTCTACCCCCAGACCAACGCTGGAGCGCAAGCTGTCGGGCAGGAACACGGATGGCATTCGAGAAAAGTTTGAGATGATCAAGTGCGGGGATGAGGTGCGGGGGCTGCGAGGGATGCGGGGGGTGATATGATGTAATAATGCAGCGTGTGATATGGTATAATAATGAAGAGAAATAGTCCACACGTGTAAGTGGCGCAGGGAAAGCTGTACCCATACTGCTTCCTGGCAGCCGCCAGTCACACCGAGATGGCCGCGACCGAGTCTGCGCCATGTGGCGCGATGGCACATGATCAAAATCCTAAACCCTGAAGTCCAAACCCTAAGAAAGTAGTCCATGCGTGTAGGTGGCTCAGGGCAAGCTGCACCCAGATTGCTTCCTGGCAACCGCCAGCAAACCCTGAAATCATAAAAGCCTTAAAACCCTAAAACCCTAATGTGCACATGTAGGTGGCGCAGGGCAAGCCCCACCCAGACTGCTTCCTGGCAGCCGCCAGCAAAACCGGCGTGGATGCCAGCGAGTGCCTGGTGATTGAGGATGCGCCAAGTGGCGTGCTGGCGGCCACCCGTGCGCACATGCGAGTGGTTGCTGTGCCCTCGTTGGTAGACAAGGACGCATATCCAGAGGCGGTGCCGGGCGCTGAGGAAGGTGGGTGGGGGCAGGGGCTGGCAGAAGACGGGGTTAATACAGACATCTGTGAAAATAATCAATCATGGGAGTCAAACCTGGCTCATTAGGTTGGTGGAGGTCTTTCGCTGCTCATGCGCTTGGTTGCTTTGCATTCATTGGTGGACAAGGATGCATACCCAGAGGCGGTGCCTGGCGCTGAGGAGGTGGGTGGGAGCAGAGGCTGAGGAGGGTAAAATTGTGTATTCCTGCTTATATTGTGACTGCGCCAAATGGCTTGAGAGGGTCGGTGGTTGACTTGGGTTCATGAGTTGCATCCAGACTCACAAAACATGGGTGGGGATGTACAAAGATTGCAATGGATGAATTGGGCGCATCATTTTAGCATGAGGGCATCGCTCATATTTGCGCGAGAGAACCAGCAGACCATGCACTCCCTCAACCCTTCCCTGGCATTATACGGCATGGGTTGCGCCGGAGCAAGCACATGAGTAACGCATCAACTGGTCCGTCGATAAATAGGATATTACATTCAGTTCTGTTGCTTGTCTGTGTTGCAGGATGCTGTGAGACCCTTGCTTCCCTGCTCGACTTCAGCCCCGAGAAGTACGGGCTGCCCCCATTTGATGATGTAGTAGGTGAGCAGCGGGGTGAGCAGCGGAGTAATAAACTGTGGTACCGTTTGAAGATGATGATATAGTTGCCTAAGGACTCATCTGCATGGCCCAAAATTAGAGCTGTCGATGCATCTCGTGAATTGGATTTAAAAGCAGGTGACGGTGATGCACATGGTGTCATTTTGATTTCCATGCAATTTTGGGGTAATGGCCGGGTGCAGTCACTGTGCAACGCTTGCAACAGCAATAGCTGTAACTAGCATGGCTGTGTGCATGCCGCCTGTTGGTCATTAGCAGACGAGGGGCATAGGTGGCAACATGCCAATCTGCAAGTGCCAAAAATGAGAACTGATGCTTGTTCCCTCCCCTGTCGCAGCTGGCGAGGCCATCCCCCTTGACCCTGTGTGGCGGATACAGGGTAAGGTGGTCAAGGGGTTTGGGAGAGGGTCAAAGGTAGGGGAAGGACCCAATTGGGTGTCGCAACCACAACCGCGTGCGTTGGGGATGCTCATTATTTGCTTTGCAGTTTTGCACCCATGGTGGAAATACTTTACAAGTTTGGGCTGGATTTGCGTCACCTCAAGAGTGTCCACCTATACCCATTTTCTGAATTGCATGGGGCGGGCTACCTGCACACCATAGCTCAGCACATCCAGGAAAGTGCGATGCGGTTCACAACCCACACCTGTATCAGATTGGAAGATCACATTTCACCTTTTTACCACTTCTCCCTGCAGGATCTGGGGATCCCCACTGCCAACCTGGACCCCGCGAGCTTGCACAACGCCCTATCTGAGGCGGTCACAGGCATCTATGGGGGCTGGGCATCAGTGGGGGACAGCGACCAGGTGTATCCAATGGTCATGAGCATAGGGTGGAACCCCTTCTACAAGAACAAGGTGCGCGCACATGCATTGCACACATATTGGTGCGTGCCGCACATGGTCTGTGGGGAGGCAGGTGTCATTGCACTGCATGTGCATGCGCGATCTGAAGCGGTCAGCGGCGTCTATGGGGGCTGGGCATCAGCGGAGGATTGCCGTGCACCCATTGGTCATGACTCATGAGCATAGGATGGATCCCCTTGTACAAAAGCAAGGCACGCGCCCTTGCACTGCATTTGCGCAACCTCAACCCTAACCCTAAACCCTACATGCTAAACCCTAACAATGCCCTGCCTGCCCTCAGCGCATGCGGGCTGCGTCAGGCTGCTTCTGTATTCTGTATTAGGTGCCACCCCACCTAAACTATTGTTTGGATTTGCAGGAGAAGACTGCCGAGCCCTGGCTGCTCCACACCTTTGATGAGCCCTTCTACGACCAGCAGCTGCGCCTGGTGGTGGTGATGTACATCCGCCCAGAAGCCAACTTTGTCTCCCTCCAAGCCTTGATTGACCGGATACACCAGGACGCACATGTCACTCGCCAGGGGCTGGAGCAGCCCAAGCTTGCTGCGTTCGCAACAGACGACTTTTTGAAGCCCTAGCTCAGGGTATGGACCTTTGGGGGGGGGGAAGGTGGGGGAGGCACGGTAACTGAGCGTCAACCAGCTGCTTTATAGAAGAAAAATAGCCAACTACGAATCCCCTCCAGGCGCTCATTGACCGGATAGACTAGGACGCACGTGTTACCCGCCAAGGCCTGGAGCAGCCTAAGCTGGCCGCATTGTAACTGACAACTTCTTGAAACCCTAGGTCAGGGTGCGAATGTTACTGAAACCCTAGTTAGGTGCAGATAGTTGTTGATTCTAGGACAGGGCATTTTAGAATTTCAATATTGTTGTTGGAGGTAGGCGAGTTTTTTCTGCAGCAGGTATTTTTTCAACCCCTAGGTGTTGGTTGTGCGGTCAGCTCAGTGAGAACCTCACATCAACAACCCCGTGTTTGGTCCCTTGCTCTTCAAGTTGGCTTGAGCGATGCCGGCTTAGCCATGGTTCGAGCTGTAGGCATTCTGACTTAATTACAGCTATTCTACGCTCACCGCTTTGATGTCCTTGCCCATGCACACACAGCAAGCTTGTTCCATAACGGAATGATTTGACCCAAATTAACTCGAGACATGTCTGGAAGCGTTTTGTGACTGTCCTCCTGAAATGGCAGCCAAGGTTACACACTGTTCTTCAGGAAAATTTTGCAATTATCTTCCACGAGGCAAGCAGAACCCTTGTCTAGGGTACAGATGATTCTTCTGGGGATTGTAGTGGGCGACGTATCCCCGCAGCCCGTGCTTTGTCGCAAATCCGGTGCACCTGATTTTTGGATCGGGTTAGCTGGGCTGGCGCAGGAGCTGTTTTGTCTGGCTATTTATCCTCTGATGCCCTGCTAATGCTCAACACACCTGCTCGCAAACCACACACGTAGATACCCAGCTTGCCGACTATTCGTGACTGAACTCACGCATCAGCTGAGCACCTACACACACACCTACAGTACACACACACGTGCACATTCTTGCACACACGCACACCCAGCTGTACTTCCGACACAGCCCAACCCACCCTAGCGATGGCTTTCCAGGGCAAGCCGGTGTCGGCGTGGAATGTCGCTGACGTATGCGCGTTCCTCGAATTCAATGAGCTGGGGCACGTGACTGGACCCTTCAAGGAGAACGGGGTGGGGGGCCCAGACCTCGTTGGCCTGACGGATGATGAGCTGGTGCAAGACTTGGGCCTTACCAAGCTTCAGGCCAAGAAGATCAGGAGGCTGCTTTCCGATCTCCCCGGTGGCGCACAGCACGCGCCCGCTCCCGCTGCAGCTGCCTACCCTCCCCCACAGGTGGGTGTTCCACATCAACCCACATTGGCAACCACCACTTGAGCGATACGGTCGGGTGGTGGTTCACACGAATAGCGTTGCCGGGAGAACAAGTCAAGGTTCACTACACGCCCTGTTGCGAGGCTGGGTGGTGAGATCGGTGGCAACTCTCTCGTGGCGAGTGATGTTTTGTGTCCAGCTGTCATGGTCATGACCCCAGGGTTTAGGAGCATATGAATGCGGTTTCGCGTGGGTTGCCCTCCCCTTCGCAGGCAAAAGCCAACGCCAAACCTAGGATGAATTGATTAGAGGCAAGGCATTCAGTGCCCATGGAGGGTAAGCATGGAGCCTAGGCTATAGGGCATTAAGATACGGTTGCACGGGGTACTGTAATGCCGCTAGGGTTGATGGGGTGCAGACCGCCCAGCTATTCCCAACGTTTACGGTTGTCGACGAGTATCTCTGCTGCGTTTTTAAAACCATACACACTGAGCGTTTGCACACGCCCCATCACAGTACAGTACGCACAGCCTGGTGGGACAGGTGGGTGTGTAGAGTGAAACGGTCCTTGCATCTTATTCTTCCAGCTCGCGCCCTGAGCTTTCCTCCACCGCGCAGGTGGCGGCGGTCACCCAGGGTGTGGCGGCGGTGGAGCTGGCACCGCCACCACCCGCATACAGCGCGCCCCCTCCCGACACCGCCCGCATCGACTCCATCAAGCGCGAGATGGCGGATATCCAAGGCCAACTGCAGGCGGTACGCTGTAGCTGCATTTTAACCCTTTGGCTCTATTAGGAATGAGGGTATTTACTGCCTCCCATGCACCTTGTTGAGCCCACTCATGTGAGACTGGTGTCCTCCATGTTCCGTACCCTAACCTACAACCCTTAAGGAATATCCAAGGCCAACTGCGCGCACAGGCAAAACAGCCCTAGGTCGCTAACAAACCAGCTTGCAAATCTTCTTGACAGCGCAAATCCCTTTGCTTGAACCGGCAGCAACGTGATTCCCGTTTCTGCTTGTGTTACCCTAACCCCTGCAACCTAAAGGAAGGAAACCCTGATGAGTTTGGGTGGGTTGTGAATGCACGGTGCACTGGCCTGACTCATTTTGCATTCTGCTGGATTTGTGAGCAGTCCTGCTCGCCCTTGCCTTTCCTCCCTAGCAGGTTATATTTGGGGCGTAGGCCCACGCCCCATGTGCTCGTTAACCCTAAACCCTAAGCTACAACCCTAGGCTTACCTGCCTGCCTTTCAACCTGGCAGCGCTGCAAGCGCAGGCCCAGAACCAGCTCACCCTACACCCTAAACCCTAGGCTCAACCCAGAACACCGTCAGGCAAACCCTAAACCCTACTAGGCTCACCCTAAACACCACCCGGAACCCGAGGTTCGACACTGCCATTCCTCCCCTTGCAGATTGGTGCCCAGACCCAGAATCACCCTGAGGCGACCCCGTAACCCTAAGCAAACCCTAAACCCTAGCTATAAGTTGAGGCTCAACACTGCCATTCCTCCCCTTGCAGATCGGCGCCCAGACCCAGAACTACCCCCAGGCTGGGCAGCTGCTGCAGTCAGCGGGGAGCGACCTCCAGGAGGCAGGGGGGCACCTCAAGAAGGCTGGAGGTGAGTGTGTAGGGTTTAGGGTTTAAGCTGCAGGTAGGGAGTTTGACACCTGGCCGCCACTGGTTAGGGTGTAGGGCTTCGCACGTCGAGCAGGGACACATGGCATGCAACCGCACATCCCACTCACCACAACCCACCACAACACGTACCCACCCACACACCACCCCCCTTTCCGCAGCCCTGACCATGGCCGAGCAGATGGGCGCCTGCAGCCGCGCCATCAGACGCGTCTGTTTGTTTGGGGTGTAGGGTGCAGCAAAACGAGCAATGCCGCATGGCATGCAACCCACAACGCACCACCCAACCCTCTACATCCCGCACCCACCCACCCCACCCCCTCCCGCAGCCCTGACCGTAGCCGAGCAGATGGGCGACCGCAGCCGCGTGGGCCGTGTGGGCATCGGCCGTGCAGCACAGGAGTCAGGGCATGGCGCCTTCGCCGCGGCGCGCTTCGGGCGCCACCAGACCACCCAGGCTGTGGCCAATGTTGCTGAGCGCAGCTCCGTGAACAAGGCAGGGGATTTGGTGCAGGAGGCGGTGCGCAAGTGCCAGCAGGTGAGGAATCATGTACCGTATAGCACGTGCTGGGGTGTTAGCGGTTCCAGAGTGCATGGTTATGGGTGGGTTGTTCCTCTTGCGTAAGCCACTACAGCAGTGGTTTGTGGTGGGGCCAACCACTACACCACCCCCTCCTGCACACATCCGCAACACCACCCACCCCTTGCCCCACATACGTCCACATCCCCACCCACCCTCCACCCTGCTGCACCACCTCAGTCCCCACCCACACCACATCCCCACCCTTCCCTCAACCCGCGCTGCACCGCTTCAATCCCCACTCCTATATCTCACCCCCCACCCTCCTCCCCTTGTGGTTCCTATGCCCCCCCTGAGCCGCGGATACTCGCCAATATTCTTATTCTTATACCTTCCCACCTCAATCCCCAGGCCCAGCAGCTTGCCCCCGGGATGCCCGCCATCAACTACGCTGATGTGAAGAAGCTTGGTCTGGTGGGCATGGGGCCAATGGATGGCAGGCTGGGTGACCTGGCAAACACAGCAAACATTAAGGTGAGGAGGCAAATTTGAACCCTAAACCCTACATCCTTAACCCCAAACCCTAAATTTTAACAATGCCGGGGTTGGTGGGCATGGGGCGAAATGGAAGGCAGGCGGGGTGACCTGGCTAACACAGCCAACATCAAGGTGAGGCAGCAAACCCTAAACCTCACATCCTTAACCCTGACAATTTAACAGTGCCGGGATTGGTGGCAGAGATGCACTGCTGCGCGTGAATGCCACCACTGCCAGCCCCCTCACATCGCGTCCATTCCACTGCCTGCATGCAGCACTGCGAGGAGGCTGACGGAGGGAGGGGCAGGGGCGCCACACCACACACATTGCTTACGTACATGCGTTCCAGCAATGCGGCCAGATTGGCAGTCTGTCCTACATGCCTTGGGCCAACTAACCCTCTCTGGCACTGCTTATACCATCTCTGCACCGGCGGTGTCACCCCATCGCACACATTACCACACTGACCTTGCCGCAACCATCGGAACAATCGCCATCACTACAACACACACACCACCACTAATCCCTCCCCTCCCTCTGCTTCCCCGCAGTACAGCGGGGAGGCCATTGGCGATATGGACTAACGCACACACCACCACCACCACCACCACCACCACCACCACCACCACCACCACCACCACCACATTGGAACCAACCCCCACACACCAACAAGACCACCACCATCACCACCACCACACACACAAAAATAAATAAAAACACCAATACTGACCCTTTCCCACCTGTGTGTGCTGCAGCATAGCGGGGAGGCTGTTGGGGAGATGGGCAAGGGGGTGCAGGCTGCGGGGGCATGGCTGCAGCAGGCGGGTGCGCAGGCCCAGGCTCGTGCCCAGGACCTGAAGACCCAGCTGGCGGCAAAGCAGGGGGAGCTGGCAGCCCTGGGAGCCGCCTAAATCCCCCAAAAAAACGGGGAAAAAGCGCGCCCAGGGGCTCAAAAGTGCAGATGGCGGCAGGGCAGGGGGGAGCGATGGCAGCCCTGGGAGCCGCTTAGAACAGGGGGGGAAATGGTTTCAATTATCACCCCAGGCACCTCCTGCGGAGAAGCATGACGGAAGGAAAGGGAGCCAGCCAGTTTGGCATCCGGGTCGGGGATAAGGGGGGGAGGAGGTTTGCTGGAGCCCAGTGGGAGATGGCAGCAAAACAGGGGGAGCTGGCCAGCCTGGGAGACGCATTAATATATATCGACAATGAGGAACTCAGCTATGTGCTGCCTGTGGCAGAACAGACGTTGTGGTTAAGAAAAGGGGTCAGGCGTCAGGTGGATTGGTGCATTTCTCAGGAAACCAGGAGCGATCATGTGGTGATCAGTGTCCAGTTGGTTGAGGGTTTCTCATGGTCCCTCCAGGTGACAATGTCTTGTTGATTGTGTTGATATATGTCTTACTATTCTGTCTTGGGCATCTGTGGTATTGCTCTGTCTGGTAACTTACGTGTTTTGCGCAGCAGCGCACGAGGTATGCTTGTGATTAGCAAGGAGCCATGGTGATCTTGCTAGTACTGTTGTTGGTATCCACCTTGCAAACATCACCTGCCTAGTAGTTGTGTTGTACATGGTTATCTGGCAGAACGGCCCCGATTGGCTTTGCCGGGGTACTCACTCTGCCTGGCGGTATGGCGTTGCAGCTGGATGCTGGCGTTTTTGCTTGGTGCAAGGTGTTTGTGTAAGTCCATAATTTATTATGCCTGAGCAGTGAACATGTGGCCGGGCTGCTTAGCATGATCATTGAGGGGGTTGCGCACTGCAGTTATTAACCACTAGGTGTGTACGCCCTGAACCCTACAAGGGTTGCACAGCTGCGCATCATGCGGCGTCGCCCTGCAGGTGTGGGCTTGACCTGTACCTTAAACGCTGTTTGTATCCCTAAGTGTCATAGCCTGGTATGGTTATCACCCCTGGTGCCTGATTGCGGCTGTGACGCAAGCGCAGCTATTGCCTAGCCACGTCATCCATGGCCCATTGGCATTTGACTTGGCTCGGACAGCCTGAATCATCGATATTGGTGCTACGCACAACAGTGCTGTGGATGAGAACAAAGCTGTTTTTGGCAAACAATAGACACCTCTCAGAGTGGAGGTCGGGTGAGACTGCCTTGCAACCTGTTGCAAAAACATTGGACAGGCCTCCAACTTTGAGACCCTAGCTTAGGGTCGCCGTGACCCTGGGGTCGCTGATGGAACCAGTCTGCAGATGCAAAGCTGAACACAAACACAACCTCCAGCTTTACAATTACACACCAACTGAAGTGGCAGACGTGTTGCTTTTGGTAACAATATTCATCCTCAGCCGTAAACCTATTAAACCTTAGCCGTAAGGCTTCAGGTGAACGCTCGCCACGTCCATTTTAGCATCCACAACGGTCAACACAAGCCTGATCAGGTACCGAAGCAGCGCTGATATAGCGTCTAAATAATTGGCTTGTATATATTAAAACTCGCAGCTGCCTGTATCGTGTGGCTTTGTTGTCAAGCTGGAGTGTTTTCAGTGTTGTGCATGCATTGGTTCCGTAGAGAAACCTCACCTCGTGGCGAGGTGAGAACGTCACGACTACGTGTGATGCATAGGTCTCTCAGTTATTACATGTTTAGAAACCAAGCGTCCGCGTCATTTCCCAACGTTGACACCTAGCAGTGGCATGTGTGCATGCACGCATATGGAGCTGAATGACGTCACTGGTGCACTTCTAACAGTTTTGAAACGTCTTATGCAGTCCTCATGCCTGATGGAGTCAGAGCCAGGGTCTGTTGAGGAGCTCCAGGACGAAGCTTCAAGCGAGGCGCTGGCAAGGGACCAAGAGCGCTGTAAGTCATGCCTTGACTTCAAGTTTGCTTTCGCAGCCAGGGACATTATGATACTGCGGGATGCGTTCATCAGCTTCGTGATAGCCGTCAAAAGCTTGATGGTGGTGAGGCCGTTCAAACAACGAGGGGCAGAGACTGACACTGCCAGCCTCACTCCAAACGAACCTGCCACGGGGGTTGACCAGCCCCAGGTATGGCTAGCCATGGTACAGCGTTCCCCTTCCGTGGCCAGGCGGAAAGAAACGCCTCTAGTACTGTATATTACTGCACGGTTTAATGTTTGGACTGCTATTTCTGGTGTTGATGCCTTGGCTAGATGTCATGACACTGCTTAAACTGATGTAGTCATTGACACTCATCTTAGGCTGTGAACATACAGTCGTAAACTTGCTTAGCATAACCCTTGAACTCTATAAAGGTTACTTGCACCTCATTTCACACAAAAGGGTGCACTCAATGAAACCCTACATGGCTACACCCTAATTCGTATATTTTCAGCTGGTGCAGGAGACACAGGAGCCTGCAGCCTACTCTCTCAAACTCTAAACCCTAACCCCAAGTACTGCACTCTACTACACAGTTTGTGTTGTGGAAATACAAAATTGCTTGTCAATGTTACATTGACATGCCACTACAAATGAGAACGTGCATCCCGTCATTGGGATCAAAATTCTGACATTCGTGCACTTGGATGCAAATCGAGCAGGGTTTTGGTCAACAGTTGCCTTTGTTCAGCTAAGTAACCCCGATATGTGGCTAAATTTGAAAACACAGGTTGATTCCAGCATGGGTGCCACAGATGTTCATTTCAATCCTGCCACCTGGACTTGCACCTTGGCAACACCTGGCCTATGCAAGGTGTGTCACAGGAATATCTGGTTTGACCTGCCTGCAATTCGTCCTTTATATAGATCTTGATGTAATGGCGATGGTAGAAATGCATGCAAATAGACCAATATATTTTCATTGTGGGATGCTGCAGTGCAATGTGGCTAATGCTACCTATACTGCCCTCTCAATTGGACTAGTTTGTATCCATAATGTCACCAAGTACTTTACCAGGGAAGATAATTAAATGAAGATGCTAATTTTGCCTGTCCTGGCTTCTGCAGGTATCTGATATGCTGCAAGCTTCCTTGCCATTGTTCCTGACCCAAAAGGTCAACATGAAGTGGACCACATGTGGCCTTCTGTTCGACTTCCTCAGAGTGCATGAGTCGCCTGTCCCTGGGTGCAAGCTGCCCCAGAAAGTGGAGACGCTCTACGTCCGCTTTGGTGCTGCGCCTGAGTGTATGCGGCGCATTGCCTGGGCCATTGACAGCCTGGTGGCGCGAGGAGTGGAGGACACGCAACTGGTAAGCAAACCTTGCTCATACATTAGATTGTGCGTATCATTTGTTGTATTACTATGCCTTGTGACCATTGCATTTTGGTGCCTAGCAAGGTAGAGCAGACGTGGTGTGTTGTCCAGGGCGGTCTTATAGTTACTTCATTAATTTCTTGTTTATTCCTGGGTGGTCTCCGGTGGGCGGTCCCATTCGTTCTTTCTACCACTTAGTAGTAATATCGGTAACCTGTAGGTGATTCAGTTCAATGAATGAAATGGCCGTGCACAGCTCCCGAGGGATGCACTGAAATGGATTTTAAATTTTCAGCAACCTTTGCCGGTATCCGTGGTAAGCATGCATGCAATCGTGATAATTATGAGCCGTTGAGGACACTGTAGCTTGACACAATTGCCTGACACGTGCACATGTGGCGCCACATGGCATGGGCATCGCGCCTAGCATCGCACCTGGTTCAGCACCCTCCAGTCACTCAGTGGCATTATGCATGTGGTGGCCAGTGGCCATACTATGCATGATGCCACATGGCATTCGGCCAGGTCCGTGTGGCACAGGGCCACTGCACTACTTGTACTACCAGCATTGGCAATGCTGGTAGTACCATACAGTATTGTAGTACGCCCGCAGCGGCTGCGGAAGGCTGTGTGCCACTGAGTGTAATGAATACCAAGGGGACTTCAAGTAGGTAACAAGAAGCTATAGCTAGGTTACAGTGCTGGCCCAGGGGGCAGCTACCATCAGTGTTTCTAGTGGCCAAGAACTGGCACAACTGCGACAGCCTAGTAGGCAAAGCGCACTGCAGTATGTCCCAATTGATATCATGCACATGAGTTTGCAACATCTCCCACTAAATACCAAGCGGCGGGAAACCACACACATCACCCTTGCAGCAGTGCACAAAGGCGCACAAAAGTGGACACACAAAAATGCTTCGTAAGCAGGCCACAATAAATTGCACAGCAGTCTGCATCAATTGCTGTGTAAAAAAACCACTAGAAAAGAACAAAGTGCTTGACAAATGAGCAGTCCACTTGCAAACTGCGTTTATTTGGCCCTCTAGTGCATGTCCCGCTAATTAAGTCATGGGTAGCACCCATCCCGCTTGGCACGTTTTGAGCAATTGTGAAAAAACACTGGTGGTCATGTAGGAGCTGTACATCAATCAGTGCTACATTTCTTATCCTCATGGCTGGCTTCTGAATCCGAGCGGCTGTCCCAAGCCAGGCGGCATCGCCATCCCTATCCCCATCCCTATCCTCCATTCTGCATTTTGCCGTGGCACTAAGGTGCAATTTCCGCACAGCCCCGCAACCCATCCCCAAGGAGAGGATCAGTATCAGTACCCCCACAGGCTGTCAGATGCAAGCGCCGCCAGGTTGCTGTCAGCAGCTTCGTCATACCTGCACCCAGTGAAAGCAGTTGGTCACAATGCGTGCGGGGAGACATCACCCTGCATGGTGCTGTTTAGGTTTAGGGTTTAGGTTGCCGTCAGCAGCTTCGTCATACCTGGGAACAGTGAGACGCGCATGATGACAACAGAGCTGGGGGACTTCCAGTCTACATGTTCCTGTTTAGGGTTTACAATGTAGGGTGTGGGCGGACATCCAGGCAACGATTTGCGGCCAGGGATGCAGTAGACACAAACGCGCAATTTTCAACCCACACCGACAAGAATTGACGGGCCAGCACACACAGAAGTACAGTTGTTTGCTGTTTCGGATGCGATATATACACGTGGGAACGCAGTAACAACATGCGCAGTCAGTGATGACGAGAAAAAAACATTTGCTGGGACAGCAGATACGCGTCAGAGAAGCCAGGTCAAATACGCCAGGGTAGTGCTACACCAGCATATACTGCCGACCCTGCACGTCATTGCGGCCCGTGGCCACCACCCCACAGTGACACGAGGTTTAGGGTTTAGGGTTTTTCAAGCCCCACCTGAACACGCAGTCATACACTGTGCCTCCAAACAGCCGCTCGGCAAGGTGGGCGTTCTTGATCATGGCCACCTGCGCAGGGGAGGAAATGGATGGCATCGGTAGGTAGGGATGCACTATTTACATGCATCCCAGTGATACACCCAAATTGGTAGTGAGCTGCACAGGGGGGATGCTGGCAGTAGGTCAACAGTTTGACTGGGGCACATATGCAAAGATTCAACCAGGGAGTCGGCCCTTGGTATACAGCCCTTGGTACACAGTGTAAATCAGACAGCGACCCTTCATAACCCCCCACACCCACCTTGAGCGCGTCGCACTTGAAGCGCGTGTTGTAGTTTGTGTGCACCGCCCGCCCCATGCCCTCAACCACCACCAGGTCGGCACCCACAGTGGCATCTGCCAGGTGGCGGCTCACACGCCGCAGGTCCAGGCAGGGGCTGCCCTGGCCTGCAGGAGAGGGGTGTTTAGGGTTTCAACAAGGGTTTCAGTAGGGTTTAGGGTGGGGTGCGCCTGCCAGGTGGCGGCTCACACAGTACAGGTCGGGGCAGGGGCTGCCCTGGCCTGCGGGGAGCGATGGTAGGGTTTAGGGTTTCATGTCAGCAGAGTGGGTTGGTGGAGCAGGTCGAGGGTGTGTAGGGTTTTGGTAGGGTTTCAACAAGGGCTTCAGTAGGGTTAACTGGTGGGGTGCGCCTGCCAGGTGGCGGCTCATGCGGTGCATGTCGAGCTGCCCTGGTCTGCAGGCAAGGGTTTTGGTGACGTCTCGATAGGGTATAGGGTTGCGTTGGCCAAGGTGGCAGCTCGCACGCCGCGGGTCAAGGCACGGGCTAGCCTGCCCTGCCAGGGGAGAGTAGGTAGGGTTCAGCAGGGTCTGGGTGTGTCACCTGAATGACGCTAGGGTTTTGACATCAGGGTTTATGTTGTATCTGGCAGCACGATGAACAGCTGGGAGTCTGTCCAGGCCTTCGGGTTAGAAATGTAGCGGTGTCGAGATTAGGGTTGAAGGGTTTATCTGCCCATACAATGAACACCTGCAACACCTTCCAGGCTTTCAGGTGCGGCTGTAGCATTTTTAGGGTTTGTATACTTTGGGTTCAGGGTATACCTGAGGACACGATGAACAGCCGCGGCTGCTTCCAGGCCGAAGGGTATTCCTCCCCAAAATACCCCTTCTTGGACTTAATGGTTAGGGGTTTAGGGGTTTAGGATTTAGCATTTTAGGGCTTAGGGTTTACCTGAGGACACGCTGAACAGCCACGCCACCTTCCATGCCTTCAGATTACAGCTTTAGCGTTTTAAGTTTTAGGGTTCAGGGTTTACCTGACGACACGATGAACAGCCGCGGCTCCTTCCATGCCGAGGGGTACTCCTCCCCAAAGTAGCCCTTCTTGGACTTGATTTTCAGCTTTGGCAGGCGCAGCGGGGATCCCGGGGAGGGCGAGCCGGGGATTGGGGATCCAAACCCGCTGCCGCCCTCCCCTCCAGTTTCGCTCCCGCCCCTCCCCTCCCCACCCGTGGACGTCGATTCACCCCCTGGCGACCCCCGACCAATGGGGATCCCACCTCCGCTGCCATCACCGCCAGCTGGCGCCGCAGCAGAGGTCCTGGGCTCGATCCCGAAAGAGGTCCCGGGGTTTCCTTGTGTGGAGGTCCCGGATTCGTTTCTCGCCGGGGGGGCGGTGAAGACGGTGGAGAGTGGGGATTTCCTGGTTGGTGATCCGGTCCCCAGCTGGGCCAGCAGGGATCCCAGGTGGTCCATGGAGGGGGTGCGCTTGTTCAGCCCTGGAATTCGCATAACTAGGGTTACGCTATGGGTTTGGATGCCACAACAAGTAGGGTTAAGCTATGGTTTTGCATGCCAACAACAACTAAAGTTACATGTCTTGCATGCCACAAATGGATCCGCCAAATTTGCATTGCTCGGCTAAAACCCTTTCAATTCCTCTATTCTCAATGAATGCTCATTCAATTGCAACTGTCCTTCCTGGTTAGGGGACGCACCAGGGTATGGTGGGATGTGCCCCCCGTTTGCCGCCTGCGCCGCAATAGCTGCATCCCTCGCCGCCCGGATGATTGGGCACACCTCGGCAGCTTCCGCCACAACACTCCGCAGCTCGGGCGCTGTCATATGGAACAGCCAATCAGATTTGCATGGATTCATGAAACGAGATGTATGTGAAGTTGGATGGATTGGATTGGTTTGGATTGGATTGGATTAGATAATCGACTACGAACATGCGCAATAGTCAGGGACGAGGGGTTAATAACGAGAAGGCCCTGACCCCGGTTCCCAACCACTATCATTACCTGTGATGTCATTGATTGCAGCCAGGGAGTTTGCCACCATGACCACCTCAGTGCCCATGCGCAGCAGCTCACGGGCAAATGGCAGCATGCCCAGCACTACATCTGCACCCGCATTGTCCACAAAGATGATGGCGCGGTGGTAGGGGGCGCGCAGGCGGCCTGCGGGGGAAATGAAATAACTCTTGGTTACAAAAATGGCTTTACAAAAGGCCACAACGTTCGCCAGCTTTGACAATAACACTATGGATGGCATTACTAATGCATGTGTACAATGGCACCAACATAGGACCAAAATGCATCACCGCAGTGGGACTTGAAGGTGGTTTTACAACAATTGCGATGAAGGTTGTCAATTGATAACAGAGGTAATCAAACTCAAGACGATCCCGTACACCAGAATCCAAATCGATCTTTGCAGATTCAGATTAAGAAGTATGATTAAAATTTAATTCAGATTCAGAATCGGGACAGAAGTATAATCATTACCACGCACCAGACTCCAAGTCGCTCTTTGCAAACCACTTCTCTGCAAAGGCATCAAAGTGGTCCACCCTCCAGGGGCGCTGCTTGAGTCCCGTGCGAGCGCTGCGGTAGTGGTCAAGGATGGTGCCGGAGTGGTACAGGGCGATGCACGCCTGCAAGGGTTTTGGTTGTGGGTGAGCTCCACAAGGGGGTGCTGTGGGGTGTGGTATTGATCAGGGATGTGCGGGAGTGGTGCAGAGAAATGCACAGGGGGACTAGAATAGGTCCTATTCTAGTCCCCCTGCAATGCACGCCAGTGCAGAGGTGCGTAATAGAGGCTTGCCGTTTTGCACTGAGGGGAAAACGGTGAAAAGTACATGGGCAGGTAGCATACCCTAAACCCTAAACATGGGCAGGTAGTATACCCTAAACCCTAAACATGGGCAGGTAGTATACCTTAAACCCTAAACATGGGCAGGTAGTATACCTTAAACCCTAAACATGCTGTACAGGGGTGGTGTTCGTTCTTGCGTTCCCCCACCCACCCCCCCACCTGCGCCCCCCAGTCGAATATGTTCGCCGCCAGCGCCCCCTGCGCCAGTGCCAGCAGCCTCTCCCTCGGTTCAAGCTCGTCAATCTCACCCAGCAAATCGGGGAGCACTGCCAGGGCTGCGCTGTTTTCACGCTCCTTGTCCTTCCTGCACAGGGTTTAGGGTTTAGGTAGGGTTTTGGTACAAGCCTTGGTTAAAAGCGCTCTTTGTCCTTGCAGGCATTGAGAATGTGAATTCTGGCTAGGTTTTTCATGGGGATTGGCGAGGGTTTTTGTCAATCTCCCCCAGTAGGTCGGGGAGCACAGCCAGGGCTGCGCTGTTCTCACGCTCCTTGTCCTTCCTGGGGAGGGTTTGGGAAGGGTTTGGGTTAGGATTCGAGGAGGTTGCATTGGGGATAGGCAGCGCATTTCTCTTGGCTTCCTAGGGCACATACATCCAAACCCTACACCCAAAAACCTAGACCCTCATCAGGCAGACTCGCCCATCCAACATCCTCCCCAAATCCTCACCTGAACATCCGCCAACCCAAACCCTAAACCCGGCACCCTAAACCCTAAACCTAAACCTCACTTGAACACGTCCGTGAACCCAAACTCCCGCAGGCACTCCTCGCGCAGCTCGAAAATGTCGGCCAGGTCAAACCCTGTAATGAAACCAGTAAACTTTAAACCCACCTCCCGCACACAACGATTCACCCAAACCCTAAACCCTGTACCCCCGACCCCCAGAAGAACACATCGGCCAACCCTAAACCCTGCACCCTAAAACCTAGGCCCCACCTGAACACATCCGTGAACCCAAATTCCCGCAGGCACTCCTCGCGCAGCAGAAAAACGCCGGCCAGGCCACAACCCTATACCCTAAACTAAACCCTAAACCCCACCTGAACACATCCGTGAACCCAAACTCCCGCAGGCACTCCTCCCGCAGCTCAAAGATGTCGGCCAGGCCAAGCAACCCATAGGCAGCAGGCTCATTGAGCAAGCGGGTGCAGTGCGCGTGGAAGGAGCGGCCGAAAGCTGCAGCACGGCGCCGGGCCCCTGTGAAAAGGGATGGCCTTTGGTTTCAGAAATTGGACAGGCTTGGGCTGTGGCTGGCAATGTGCAGCTGAGATGGTTGTAGGGTTTGTTAGGGTTTGCCTAGCCACACAGCCCTAGGCGATGGGCGGAGGGCGCGCGCAAGGAGCGACCAAAAGCCGCGGCGCGCCGCCACGCCCCTGCAAAAAGGCCTCTGATTCAAGGGGTGTGGAGAGTAGCGAGCATGAGCAGCTTTCCCACAATCACGTTCCCTCCCTTTCCTCCCTCACCACCACTAACCGCCCCACCCCACCCCACCCCACCTGCGCTGTCCCCTTCACTTGCAATCGCCTTCTCCATATTTGTAGGGATCTGGTCACGCACCACCTGCACCACAAGGGCACAACTGATGGTTAACGGCGCCAAAGAGAATGCATGGAGGGGAGCAACAAATCATGGTGATGGCTCCATTGCAAGCAAGGCAACAGGGTGCACTGACGGCTTCCATATCAATAAGTGTTGGGCTGGTAAAAGTACCGTTGGTTTCCCATTGACCAAACCAAATGGAATCCCTTAAACAACGGTCATTGACAACTAACCACTACATCCTCATCTTGAGCCAGTACCGCACCTCCTCGCGATCCTCATTAATATCAATGGTGTTGGGCTGGTACTCGGCAAACAACAACCATACATAGTATTTGCCCCCTTTCCCCCCCGTTTTCCCGCAAAAATATTACTGATTGTCCCCACCTTGAGCCAGTATCGCATCTCTTCCCTATCCTCATTAATATCAATGGTGTTGGGCTGGTACTCGGCAAAATCGATGAGTAGGGGGAATGGCTCGAGGGAGGGGGAGTAATGCAGCACCCCCAGGTGGAGATTGAAATTCACTGTGCGAGGGGAGGTGGCCATAGGATCCAACTCGGAGGGGGTGGCGGTGGTGATGTTGGCAACGGTGGCGGCGGCCCTGGGGAAGGGGGAAAGAGCGAGATATTTAGGGTTTAGGGTTTATCGGGAAGGTCGAAGAGCAAGGGGAAGGGTGCAAGGGAGCGGGAGTAATGCAGCACCCCCAGGCGGAGGTTTACATTCACTGTGCGAGGGGAGGTGGCCACAAACCCACCACCACCGCCACCCCAACACCCATCACATCCCCACCCCCCACCTGACTTGCTCCGTCATGGCCGCATCAGTCACACACCCCATGCCCACCCCCCTCCCCCTCCACACACACCACAACAACCCCCCCCCAACACACCACACACACAACACCCTCCACATCCCCATCCCCCACCTGTCATGCTCCGTCATGGCCGCGTCAGTCACCGCCCTCCCCACCCCCACAAACTTCTCCACCCACCCCACCTTGCCCTGCACACCACTGATGGCGGGGCCCACCACCGCCCCACCGCTGTAGGGGGCGCCCATGCTGAAGCGCTCGACAAACCGGGCACGCATCTGCAACGAGAGGTTTTTGTGTGAGTCGCACAAGGTAGGTAAGGGCGTAGGGCTTAGTGCAACACAGCACCCAGTTGACCCCCTCGATGGCTGTTTCAGTGTGAGACAGGGGGGTAAGGGTTTAGGGGTGGAGCGTAGGGCGTCTGGGGCGGCCATACTGAACCGCTCAACAAACCGGGCGCGCATCTGCTTCGCAGGGGAGGTGTTTTGCTTTAAGTAGAGGGTGTAATGTCCGAGCTAGGGGCGTTAGGGTTTTCTCTTTAGAGTCGAGGGGGCATTCATCCATTGCATTCACTTTAACCCCCCACACCGCCACACCACGCCACCGGCCCCCGTCACCACCAACGCCGCCACCACCAAACCACCCACTTCCAGTGGGCGGTCTGATTGGCGCTGATTGGCTCCAACCCCAAAAAAACGCATTTCAGCCCTCGCGGTGCAGACACATGGCACTCATTTCAACAGCCAGATAAGCAGCTTGCTGTTGTGCGGATCTTCACACCCCAATGACTGCAGCAATTTTGCTGAAAAAAAGTGCACCAAACATTTGGCACATTCCCACACAGAAATCCCCGACTAAATGCAGTCCCAAAGGCATTTCCCTCCTTCCCTGACTAGCAGAACATGCGCTAATGTGACACGGCATGAGTGTTTTTGCATCAAGAAGGATATATGAAGGCCAGGGCATCGGTATCTCCCTCAATGCCAAACTTGGAGATGTATATTAATAAATTATAAGCATTTTGGCACAAAAACCAAAAGCAGCGTGGAGATGTTGGTCAGGTGACGCCCGCATCCACCCAGTTGCTGTCACCAGTGTGGAAGGAAAGGCTCCTTTCCACATCCAATACTTCCCAGGAACTCCTGGAATGTATCATTGTGGAAAGCAGCATTCTCCTACCAAAACGAAAACAGTAGACAGGGAGGATGCGGGCTTTCTGTTCCCCTGGCGTGGCCAACATCTCCAAAGTGTGCATCGAGAGAGATAACGATTCCCTGGCGTCCATGTACCTCATAGGCGCAAACAGCAGCAGAGCTGTTTAAAGCTTAGGGTTTAGGGTGCGACAACATCAAGCTGTTTGGGGTTGAGGGTTAAGGGTTTCGGGTGTTTAGGGTACAACAGCAAGCTGCTCGAGCACCTTCACACTAGCTGACAGCTTGGAGCATGATATACCGTCCATCAACAACGAGTGCCTGGTCCTACCCACCACCATCGCCACCACCACCACCACCACCACCACCACCACACCCACCTTTATTGGCCGGTCTGTGGCGCTGATTGGACCCACCCCCAGGAATGCACCCACAGCCCCCAGGAAACCCTCGTGGCGCAGAAACATGGCGCTCATTTCCCCCTTGGACCGAATTTACCACCACGATTGCCACCATAATTACCACCACCACAACCACCACCACACCCACCTTTATTGGCCGATCTGTGGCGCTGATAGGCCCCACCCCCAGGAATGCGCCCACGGCCCCCAGAAACCCCTCGTGGCGCAAAAACATGGCACTCATTTCCCCCTTGGACCAAAAGTTGATCGCAAACGCAATCGTTTCCATTGTGTAGGGGTGGCCTCGGATGAAGAAACCTCCGAAAAAGATGCGCTGTAGCCCGTAGCGCTTGGCGTTGAGGTAGGCGATCTGGCCTATGTTGTAGGCAATCATCCTGCGGTTCAAGGGTTGACTTCAGATTCAGCTGTCCCGAGTGCCAGTATTAGGGTTTTATTATTGAGGTATAGGATGTGCAGTAGCTAGGATAGGGTTTGCCCAGCATCAGCCCAACGTCTGCTGGATCATAAGGTATGATTCATAGCATATATAGGGTTTTAAGCATGGTGTAGAGTCAAGGTTTTAGGTTCAAGGCTAGGAAATGACTCACCTGCACAGCGCCAGCGCAATGTCTGCTGGATCATATTCCTCCAGGTCCCTGTCCTGGCTCACAACCTTGCCAAAGGAAGATGCAATGATGTTGGCGCTCAACCCCACTGCGGTGTAGTCCCGCCCGCCATAGATGTCGCCCACAAGCATGTCCACCTGTGGGGTTCGTAGGGTTTTGTTATTAGGGTTTTTCTATTAGGGTTTTCCATTAGTGTTATGAGCGTGTAGTCCCAGCCGCCATAGATGTCGCCCACCAGCATGTCCACCTGCGGGGTAAGTATTTTTTTTGCTAGGGTTTTTGAGCGGTGTAGTCCCAGCCGCTAAAGAAGTCACCCACGAGCATGTCCACCTGCGGGATTGGTCGTTCCTGTTATGATTTTTTTCTTTTGCAAAGTTCCTCCCTGTTAGGGTTCTGGGCAGCGTAATCCCGCTCCCTACAGATGTCGCCCACAGCATGTTGACCTGCCAAACAGGTATGGCTCCCTCATGAGTCATGTCAAATACAATGAAGAATCCTAAACCGAGCACTGAGTATGCCACATCATGTTGTTCATGGTGGTGAAATCATCTTTTGTTTCCCTTCTGTCTCATCCCTCCTGCTCACATGCAGGACCTCGTCAAATTTAACACAACTCTTCCCCCAACGCAAATCCCTGGAGAACCAATATAGATCCTCAAAGCAAACCCCTACCCTGTTTCGCCTACCTTTGAGTTGTTCCCCAGCATGCTGACCTCCAGCCTGGTTAGCATGCTGGGGGCTCCAGGACCTCATTAACCCAACCCCCCTTCCCCCATACCCACTAATTGAATTCCTTTGGGACCCCAGATTAAAGCCCAAAGCCAATCCTGTGCTGTTGCGCCTACCTTTGAATTGTCCCCTCGCATGCTGAGCTCCAGGACCTCATCAAATCCCCGGCATTTGGTCAGCAGGCGGCAGAGCCCCCAAAATGTGCCCCCACCCACGCTGCTGCCGCTCACGCGCTGGTACTTCCCCTCGCCATCCACGCGTATCATACTCACCCCTGACCCGATGTTGACCAGGAGATAGGGGAACAGGTTGAGGTTGGGGTCACCTGCGACGAGAATGAATTTGATGATGTTGGATATTGAAGTAATAATGTTGGGATTCAATAGAATGATTGGATGCACAATTTTAGCTGACCCCATGTTCACCATCAGGGGTAGGGGAACAGGTTGAGGTTGGGATCGCCTGTGATGATAATGGATCAAATTGTAATGAAGTTGGATTGGATGTGATTATTTAAGCTGACCCGATGTTGACCAGGCGGTAGTGAAACAGGTTGAGGTTGGGGCCACCTGTGATGAGAATGGGTCATATGTAATGAAGTTGGATTGGATGTGATTATTTTAGCTGACCCGATGTTGACCAGGAGGTAACAGGTTGAGGTTGGGGCCACCTGTGATGATTGGTGAATTGGATGTGATGATGGTTGATGTAATGATGGTGGATCGTATGTAATCAAGTAGGATTATGATGGAATGGCTTTGGATCAGAGTGTAACGAGGAAAGCATTTGATGCAAAGATGGTGGCGGACCCCATGTTCACCATGAGAATGTTGAATTCCCTGTGATTGTGAGGCTCACTCATGGGGGCACATGTGCGCAGGATGCTGGTGAGGGATTTCGGAAATGCTGTGAAGATTCCGCAATGCTGGGAATCTGGCTGTTCAGCTGGAACGCATGTAAGTAAAGGGGTTTGAAGGGCAAAGTGCACTCACTGTCAGCTGCCAGGAAGGAGGGCTCCCCGTTTTCATACAGGAAGGCCTCATGAGGGATTGCCTTGAGCAGGAAGTTGGTCCCCTCCACCAGGCACCACATCTCATCCACCTTCTCCAGCTGGAGCCCCAGGCGTTCCTGGAACAGCTGCAAGGGGGAATTTGAGTTGGACTTAGGAGTTCAAAGTTTAGGGTTTGGCAGGAAATTTGTCCCCTCCGCCAGGCACCACATCTCATCCACCTTCTCTAACTGGACCCCCAAGCATTCCTGGAACAGCTGCAAGGTGGGGAGACAGGTTCAGAGTCAGCAGGTGAGCGTTTCATGATCACGCGGTACCTACACCCTAGACTCTCCACCCATCTGAGCATACTCAAATGCCCCCCTTCAGTTGCCTTGACCCGCATGGCCGCCTGCCATCGCTCCACGTTCTACCGATGCAGCCCCGACCACTCAGCCTCAGCCTACCTGTGCCCCACTGCCTTCACCCAGATGGCTGCGCCCTACACCCAACCCCTACACTGTGAACCCTAAACCCTATATCCTACACCCTACGCCATGAACCCTCCACCCACCTGAGCATACTTGTACACCCCCCCTCCCCTCGCCTTGACCCGCATCGCCGCCTGCCGCCGCCCCCCGTTCTGCCGATGCAGCCCCTCCCCCCCACCTAATTTCTATCTGCACGGCCTGCCTGCATGTACCTTCACCCACATGCCTATCCCCAACCCCTCCATCAGAAACTCTCTGCTGGGTAGAGTCTACCCACCTGCGCATACTTGTACGCCCCCCCTCCCGTGGCCTTGACCCGCATCGCCGCCTGCCGCCGCCCCCCATTCTGCCGATGCAGCCCCTTGGCCCGAATGAACTCAATGGCCTCCTCGATCTTGGCGGTCTCAAATTTTACAAAATGCAGCTTTCCCCCCTTGTGGTGCCCGTTGCTGTCTGGGCTAGAGGAGCCGATGGAGGCATCCTCGTAGGAAAAGTAGACCAGTTTGACCAGGGAACCCCCGATGTCGATGGCAAAGTGGGAGATGTATTCGGCCTCCTGGTTGGGGAGGAGAATGGAGGGGGCATCCTTGGTGGTTGCGTCCACTGGGGAGGAAAGGAGGGATGAGGGGATGAGGAAGGGGTGGGAGTGGTGGGTCGCCATGGCGATGGGTGGCATGCGAGTTTACACATATATTTGTGCGGATTGGATTGAGCACATGTGCAGGTATGACTTTGCAAAGTAGAAAAGGTGAATAAGAGGGTGGAGGGCGCGTCCTTTGTGGTGGCAGGAACTGAGGAGGTGGGGAATGGGGGGTGAAGAAGGCTTGGGAGGAGTGGGAGGTCCGCCATGGCATGGCGATGATTGACCAAATGGATTTATGCACGGGAGTGTGCAGATGCACCTATGCTGATGATTGAGCTTCGTCAAATGTGCAATCATTCGTTTGGAAGATATGCCTGTGTTCAGTTTAGACAGTGGGCGCATGCAATGCAGTCGTGGCGGTATGCCGCCAATCGCATTGGTGGGTGGAGTGGGTGTGGGGGAGGGAGTGGGTACCAAATTGCGGGTGCAGCTCGTGTTTTGAGTGTGCAGAACAGGTAACAGGTCGTGCTATATGTTGCGCAGTCAATGTCAGGACGCAAGTATACAGTGTAGGATGTTTTTACATAGCCTGTTTATGCATAATAGGGGCATTGCAATGTGCATTGCAAATCCCAGTGGCTGCCTATGAACCAAACTTGAGTGCTTTCTACAAACGCGCGACACCCCGGTGGATAAATATTACTTGCATATGCATGCGGGACGGCACATATTGCATGCATGTGCCAGTGCCATGCCCTACCGTCATCCACCGATGCCTCGCTAATGATCGCCCCCGCCAGATCCAACGTGCTCTGCGATCGCGTCCCGTCAAACTCGGCATCGGACTGCTCGCTCATCTCCGGAACAAGCTCCGAAACGAACGGTTCGTCCACTGGCTCGCTGGTCCTTGACCCAACAAACTCCTCCGCATACCCATCCTCCAGGGGCCCTGGCACTAAACCCACGTCAGGGTCTGGTTCCATCCCTACCGATGCGAAGCCCGTCAGGGAGGAATGGGATTGGCCCAGTTGCGGTGGGTACTGGGGGTGCGAGAGTGGGTTACATGGCTGTCTGGCATGCACAACAAGCGGTGCTAGGGAGCTAGTGGCAGGAGTCCTGAGCGTCAATGCAGTTAGGTCAAGGGCTTGTAAGGTGGTATTGAATATTTTCAGTGCGTGGGTTGCTTGTTGTGGGGTGGAGAGGTGCAGAGAGAGTGGCTGTCAGCAACGTGGAGCGACCTTGTCTGGGAGGTGGCGACGCTCATTGTGGGCTCAATTCACCGTCCGTGACTATCCAACCAACGAGCTGAGTAAGATCCTAGGTTCAAGTGTTCCTATGACCTACACTAGCGTGTTCTACCAGTGCAATGAACCAGCTTTCGCTATGCCAAGCCTGGTCTGCGCGAAACAACACTCCCCACTCTCCTAATCTCCGGGGGAGTATTCTGTTTCATATATGACGCACCCTGAAGAAAAGGCGAAATTTTCATTTTTTGGAAAATCGGCCCCCTTTTCGTGCGGCTGCCCTACTGAGCTATAACTCGCGCCGCCCTTGCATGCCTCCCTCTTTCCCTTGGATGCTGTGCCATTCAAGCTTCCGCACAGCAGCGCGTGAGTTGGTGCGCCAAGATGGTGCGCATCAGTGTCCTCGGTGATGCGCTCAAGACTATGTTCAACGCCGAGAAGCGCGGCAAGAGGCAGGTGCTGCTGAGGCCCAGCTCGAAGGTCCTTATCAAGTTCCTGCAGGTCATGATGAGGCACGGTACGTAACGCCAACACCTCTCCAAACTCTTCTCCAGCCAACGGCGGCTGCGCCGTATGACGGGCGGTAGTGCGTACCTCTAGCCGCCATGGCTGTTGCAACAAACCTGGTGGTGCATGGCCATGACAGGGAGGAGAGTGTTTTGAACAGCAGGGGCTGAAAGTAGGCGTTATGTGGGTTTTTTGCAGGGTACATCGGCGAGTTCGAGTACGTCGATGACCACAGGGGTGGCAAGATCGTGGTGGAGCTCAACGGAAGGTGCGAAGCGAAATGGCATGGGCTGTAATGCATGCACATACAGCCACCACAGCAGCCTCAATGGGAACAGCCAGAAACACAAACCACTTGCAGCCACCAAAGCATGGGAAACTGCCACCACGGTTGTAGAACAGAGGTTATAGGACAGCAGTAACAACTAGAACAGCGATTGTACAGCAAGGGGTTACAGGACAGCCTCCATCAGCCACCACAGTATGACTATGAAATTGCCCACAAGGGTTCGACGAACCAGCCCAGTGTGTGCCATCAGCTACACCTCCAGAACTCAAGTCTTGTGGAGACTGGATGATCGTTTTTGGGGGGAGGAAGTGGCCAACTCTGATTTCCATGAAGCAGTATCGGGGGCACCTTTCACCAAACAGAACAAACCCAGAGCGCAGTGAAGGGGTGTCAAGGACACAAAGAGAATTCGTTGACAGGATATTCCACTCTTTTTCAGGCAGCAAGGCCAGTTGACAGTTAGCAAAATGGCCTTTATTGGGTCATGGCTGCCTACGTCCACACCTCAGGTGGTTTCACCTCACGCACGTCAACACCTCACCTCACACGCTCGTGGCTGTTCTCATAACGTCAGCAGCATTGTACCACTTGCTTGTCCAGCCTTGGGTAAAGGCCAGACAGTATTCTTTACATCGGTTTCTGCACGCACTGCTCTACTCTTTTGCTCTTTGGTGATGCCCTCCAAAGGGTGCCTCCCAGGGTGAAGCACACTCAACCAAACAGCAGCAGACCTCGCACCGCTGCAGCCAAACAGCCCAACAGCAGCAGCAGCCAAACAATTGCAGCACCCTTGCACCGCACAACAGCCACCAAAGCGTGTTTCACCATCCCACAGCCGCACCCAGCGTGTTGTACATCCATACCCACGAATGGTGTCATATGTCTGTGCCAAGCCCTCATACTGACCAATTGGCCTATGTTTCCTCCCCTCAGGTTGAACAAGTGCGGTGTTATCTCCCCCCGGTTCGACATCAGCCACTCGGACGTCGAGGAGTGGGTGGCACGGTTGCTACCCTCCCGTCTGGTAAGAGTAAACCCTAACCCTTCCCGCCCTGTCCCCTTACAAACGCATGCATTAAATGATTGTAGCAGCCGTGGCTGTCCTACACCGATACTTTGAAGCGAGAGAGCCCATAGCGATTATTTCGTGCGTGCCTGTGTTTCAAACCCAGCCATGATGCGTACACTCAAACAGCACCTGAGGCCTGGGGGTTGGTGCCTAGGGCTGTGCGTGAGCCAGAAACCCTTAAGCCGCAAACCCTGAACGTGGTGTTTGGTCTGCGCAACTGTGGTAGCCCTTCACGGCTAGTGGCGGGTATAGGGGGTGGGCGCTGCACCCAGTTATGAGGTGGAATTGGTCCAGGGGGTGGTGGTGGTAGTGGCGGTGATGGCGGCGGCGGTGGCGGCGGCGGCGGCGGGGGTGGTGGTGGTGGTGGTGGTGGTGGCACAGTGGAACGCTGCACACCCGTATGCTGTTCAGCGGCGTGTATGCCACAGGGCAGTGGTGCGGGCTGTGTATGGTGGTGGCGGGTGTGGGGTGTAGGGTGTAGGGTTTCCAGTAGGCTGCAGCTGCACGGGTTGCTGCCGAATATGAGCAGAAGGAGTGAGCGGGATATCGTTGCTGTAGCATGGCGCCTGCTGGAAAGGCGCGCGGCCAACATGCGTTGACCTAGGGTAGATATCACCACGTTTGCAAGAGGCTCAGGTCGGCACCCTTTGAGTTGAGGATAGGCTCCACGGTAGGCTCCAGGGTAGGGTTTTTACGGGTCTAGGTTAGTGCACTGGGTGAACCCCAGCTGTTTTGTCGTGGTGCCCGTCTCATAGGGTATCTACCCCCCGCCCCACCCCCCCGTCCTTTTAGCTTGCGTGATTGTGGGACCATCATCCCCCTTCTCACCCTTATGGCCCTAACCCCTTCCTCCCCTTGCCCGACCCCCCTCTTCCCCTTGGTACTCACCCTCCTTTCCCCCATTTTTGCAGTTTGGCGTGATTGTGGTGACAACCTCCCAGGGCATCATGGACCACGAGGAGGCTCGCAGGAAGAAGGTTGGTGGCAAGGTGAGAAAACCGCAAACCCTAGACCTCAAACCCTGAACCCTAAAGCGCAATCCTAAACCCTAATCGTGGACTACAAGGAGGCTCTAAATGGTTGCAATGTAGCCTCGGAACTTCCGCGTTTGTTCATTGTGATGGGTGTGCCCTAGTGCGTGCATCTTTCTGCGCTGCCTCGTCACCAAGCAACGCCCTAAACCTTGATGTTAAAACCCTAAACCCTCAATGAGCAAGCGTTGCTGGCCTGTCACGCATGCATGGCACTGCAAGCACTCACCACACATGGAACCCTGCAAGCAGCGCACTGTGGGTTTGCTGCACACATAGGGGGCTGCTCGCACAGCATGGCACCCCAGATGAACCAAGGACAATGCAGCGCTGTACCCTGGGCAGTCAACAGCTCACGTTGCATGGCAACCTTTGCCCTACTAGGGTTTACACCTTTGCTTGAAACCCTAGTGCCTGCACAAGCACCACGCACATGTGGCACCCGTGTTGACCCCCTGTGCGTGTTTCCCCCCTGTGCAGATCCTTGGCTTCTTGTACTGAGTATGTATGTATACAGAAAAACCCTAGCCCTTGCGTGTGCACGATGGGTTTGTGGAATGGTCACGCCTCTGCAGGCATCATGCACGTGTGGAACCCTTTTTGACCCCCTATGCTTTTGGCACCCGCGCACCCTTGTTGACCCCCTGTGCGTGTGTACTTCCTGTGCAGATCCTTGGGTTCTTCTACTGAGCGCAAACAGGGCACAGCGGCCGACTCGGGGCTGGGGGGCGCCAGCGCAGCAGCAGCAACAGCAGCAGCAGCTGCGCCAACATACTTGCGCTGTGGTGGGGTTGTCAACCCAAGGATAGTGTTTCGCCGACATACGCGTGTGCCATAGTGGGACTGTAACACAAGGACTCGTTGAGAAATACACCATCTGTGTGCGCCAGCAAACGGCTGGCTTAATTGCATGGCATGCACGTGGAAAAAGCGCGTGGGAACAGCTCCAGTGAACCGGGTTATCTGGAACGCCTTCCAGCGGTACTTGCACACGCTTTTGCATTGGTGTTGGTTGCAAAATTGTATGTTCAGTTCTGCATTGGGTGGGGCGCAGGGACCCATCTCTACAATGCATGCATACACCATGGTGGGTCAAGTCCAGCGTTTGAGAGTCTGTGAATGTCCTGCCTTTCCTGTTTGCAAATATGCAGACTAGGCCTGGTCTATTCTGGCAAACGTCGTTCCGAATAAAAACACCCGATGGCCGAGCTGAGCCATCCCCGGGTTTACCCTAGAGTAGGGTGGAAGCCTTCGGAAGCTCGCTCACTGCTATACCGCGTTTCATCTAAACCTCAGCCCGACGACATAAATCCCAAGTGTGTGAGGCACTCTCATACAAGATCTGGTGCTCATGTCGACCTTGACACTATCTGACAAACTTGACCTCTAGCCGCGTCGTTCTTGTTATCTGCATGTTCACAAGCCTGCCCCAACCCAGTCTTAGTTGCTTTAGTTGCTTGCAGCACAGCGGGTCATTCCTGCCAGCGCTCAGGGAAATACCAATCTTAAGAAGCTCTCCAACGTGATCAACATCTCCGTCCACGCTTTTGCTAAGCCAGAGGAAACGGTGAGGGTCAACGTCCACTGTTGCAACTTGGCCACGCATGCATGCCCTACCCAGATGTTTTGTACTAAACTCTCCCAGAGGAGTCACAAGGCGACAGAACGCCACCCGTCTTAGCTACCAAAACAGCATATATCGTGTCGTTCAGCTTGTTTGCGGTTGTCCGTAGTTTGTGCGTTCCTGTTGCAACTGCAACCGTAAGCTGGCGAGCCACGCGCTCGCATGCATGCCAATTGATGTCATCACCAGCAAAAGCACAAGGTACAGGTGCACGCAAAACCTGAAGAATTCCCTTTATTTTCTTGCAGCAAAGCGGCACCAGTTCCCTCACCAGCGCTCAGCACTGCGAGGCGCTGGAAAGCGAGGTGGCCAGGTGGTTTATAAATACACCTAGCGACGTCGACACCCCTGCCATGCCAACCACTGCAGCTGTCGTCCAAGACGCCCCCGCAACACGTGTGATTGGCAATGGGTACCCTGCACCCGCTGCCACCTATGCCACTGCTGGCCAACTGGTGGTGGCCACGCAGCGCGATAGCGGGGTTGCTCAAAAGCTGAGCGCTATTGAACAGGCCAGCCTCACCAACCACCACCACCAAGAAACGAGTCCCAGCCAGCAGCACGTCAGGTGGGTGGTGCAAGAACGCTACTTCGACTAAACCCCAAAGCATGCCTGCATGGAGGTCGTTTTAGTCGTTTTGCGCAACCATCTTGTTTGTGTACTTTGGTCCACCAATTGCCAGGGGAAAGTATCAACTGAGCAGGCATTTTTTCGGGTTTTGTTTGAAGTAGCAAAGTCAATTAAAACTGTGCCTGAGAACTGATGGAACAATCAAACAAACAAGATGGTTACTCAAAATATTGCTTGTGAAAGCCTCAGTATGGACAGCACATCCAGCACAAGTAACTAAAGTAACTTCTGACACATCAGTGCACTTGCTCTTGCAAAACTGCACAGTTCACAAGCGCGCACCGACACCAAGGTGGCACAGACACCAAGGTACTAGAGCGCTGCATCACCCTAAACCCTACAACCCTAAGCTAGGGTTATGAACAACACCCTGCAGCAGACTGTGTGTCCTGTGCACACAAAGTCCGAGTGTAAGTGAGCAAAAGAAACATAATTGCAAATTTACCCGGACTCTTGACATCTGATTACAGTGCCTACACTTGAGTGAGTTTCACCAAGCTCTCCACCAGAAAAACCCTAAGAACCATCTTAACCACTTGTTTGGGACCAATAGGACCAACCCACACAAGACCATTTAACATCTGCAAGTCTTGCCCATCCCCTCCCCATTTTTACAATCTGCATATGCCACTGCAGGCAGCTTGGTATACTTGGTATGCAGCTGGGCTCCCAGCTGAGCTCAGAGCTCAAGGCTCAGAGCTCACAGGTCATGAGCAAGCGCAAGGCTGCCTCGTCACCAGAGCCTGGCGGGTCGACGGTGAGGAAGCATGCAAAGCACGGGCCTGCACCCCGGGAGCTGGATGACATCATCGATGCTGAGTGCGCGCTCAGGCTCGCCAGGCTGTCAGTCAAGGGGGATGCTGCCCCAGCCGTCCCATGGCCATCCAGGTGGCGGTCTCAGGAGGAGCGGCAGGCAGGTGCCTGCGGCAATGGTAAGGGAAAATGTATTGAATTGTGATTATAATCGAGCAATTTCTGTTCTTGATTATTTTTCCTTTTTTAAAAACAGCCATCGCCGGTAAGAGCTCCTGCTATCGGTAACTTGTACATTACCAACAAGCAGTGGGCAATGCTTATTTGTAACAAGGGGGAACACCAAAAACAACAGAATGCTCATATTTAGGAAGGAATGCCATTGATCTTTGCTGACTGCCAATAAGTACTCCAGCGTGTTTGTACAACAGGCTGCATGTCCTGCACACTCATCTAATTCCTTGTGTTGCACCTTCATTGCAGGTGCCTGCGCCAGTCCCGCTGAGGATGAAGTTGGGGACGACTCAATCTGCATGTTCCTCCTACCTTCACAGAGTACACAGAGTACACCGAGCGAGGCCCGCCTGGCTTCCCAGCCACTGCCACAGCCACAGCCACGGCCACGGCCACTGCCACTGCCACAGCCACAGCCACAGCCACAGCCACAGCCACAGCCACAGCCACAGCCATGGGCTACAGTGGCTGAGCAGCATCATATGGATACCTCGCTTCCAGCACTCATCCCTTATGTCCCCGCCCCAGCGCCAACCCATACCGGGCTAGTGCTGCTCCCCGCTCCCGCCACATGCATCGCCCAGCGCCAGCCGGTGGTGGGTGCGCCACTGGGGGGCTGTGTGGAGCTGACACTGGCGCGTGCCACCCCCCCACACGTGCAGCACCACACCTCGCTCTCGCTATTCTTCCCTCGGGCGCGTGCAGCTCGTGCACCTTGTGTGCCTCCCCCAGCGGCAGCCCCTGCCGAGCCAGTGCCCGTACCCGCTGATGCAATCGCCCAGCCGGTTGCGCCAATTGACGGCTGTGGGCAGTTGGTGCCTGTGTGCGCCTGGACACCGCCCAAGCAGGCCGCACTGGCGCGGGTGCCCTTGGCAAACCCTAGGGTTCCCTCGCCTCCACTGCCTGCACCCATGACCCAGGAGGAGAGGTTGAGGGAGGAGCTGCGGGTTGCTGCGGCGGACCCCTGGGCCCTGGCAGGGGGGTGCGGCATATGCATCACGAGGTAGGGGGGATAGGGTAGCATTGTGGGTAGGAGAGCTGCTGTGCATTCAGGGTAAATTGAGCTAATTGGGCCACTCGTAGGGTCCATTCTGTTATATTGTGCATCTTTCCTCGATGTACATGCAATGAACAGCAGGGTTAATGCCCAACATAGTATATATATCCATATATAAGTATTTTACCTCTTCACCCTTGCACACACCTGTTCAGCAACTCAGATCTGATCAGATCTTCAAGGCCAGGCATCTGGGAGTCTTGATCTTGAAATTGAACCGGTCAGGTCCATTCCAAGGCCCCCCCCCACACCCGCAGGCACCAGGCAAGAATCCTAGAGGAGGGTTGCGACAAGCTGAGGGCGCTGCTGCTCTTTGACCGCATGGCCTCAAGTACCTGCATGCATAGGGGAAGGCACATATAAAATTTTAAGGCCAGGCATCGGGGAGTCTTGTTCCCAAAATCAAACCCATTTCCCATTCCCCCCCACCCGCAGGCACCAGACGAGAATCCTGGAGGAGGGTTGCGACAAGCTGAGGGCGCTGCTGCTTGCTGACCTCATGGCCACAGGCTTGAGGTACCTACAGACACAGGGGAAGGCCCACTATCAGTACAACAGCCTGACCCTAGGGGGCATCCTAGGGTTTGGGGGCTACGGCGTCGTGGTGCGGGCGGTGGACCCTAGCAGCAACGGCCGGGCATTGGCAGTCAAGGTGAAGGTGCAGGACAAGTCGCAGCAGGCACTGCGGGAGATGCAGCTGGCTGGCGGTGCGCCAAGGGCAGAGCAGCTCCAAACCCTGGTAAGCGCATGCTGTCGCACTCGCATGCAGTTGCAATGAGTGTCCTGCGGTTCCCAATAAGAGCACTGCCAAATGTATCTGTCACGTTATGGTTCTCCTGCGCCTGAGTCGCTTGAATTACCCAACTGGCAAAACAGGCTGCTTGCCACAATAGAAGTGCAGCGTACTCAACCTGATTAACCTGATGGGAACTCAAGTGATTCAGGCGTCGGAGAACCATCATTTGAGAATATTGATTGCAGTGCCCTCATTAACCAATAAGATAATATGTTAGAAAAGAAAAGGAAAAACCCGACGCCAAAGGCGTAAAAAAGACGGCATAGCATCTATATCATGTTTATATGATGATTCTGCCACACAGTATTTCCTATTCTTGTACTTTACTTGTTGTTGTGCCCTGGTCTACCTGGTCATCAAATCTACAAAGGTAGGCATGCGGCATTGGGTGGCATGTAGGCAAACCATCTTCCAACCCCCATTTTCATTCCAGACTGAACACCCTGCAAACTATGCAAACCCTAATCTGATCTCCTTTCCCCGCACTCTAAGAGTATGCAAACCATCAACCCCTTAGAGTCTCGGGTTTAGGGCCTGATCCTAGGGTTTAAAAACCCTAAGCTAATCCCCTTTTTGCCGCACCTCAGAGCGCATACGCCATGGAAGAGGTTGTGAACATGACGTTTGCTTTGAGCAAAAACATTGTCGACTGCTAATTAGCTGAGTTTCTGTAAAATTCCAACATACTGGACTGCAAACCCTGGAAATCCTAAGCTCATTCCCTTTTCCCCGCACCTCAGAGCGCATACGCCATGGAGGAGATTGTGAAAATGATGTTTGCTTCCAGCGAGGGCATGGTGCGGTGCTTGGGTGTGGCCATGGAGGGGCAGCGCCTCGTTGGGATTGTAATGGAGCAAGCGCAAGGAGACCTGCCGCAGGTCATCAGGTAATTACGTTAGAGAGGGCAGTCGAGATAAGTGCTCAAGCATTTTCAACATGACGATATGACCCTACAATGAGGTTTTGTCTGCAATGACAAGGTGTTCCATGCCACGGAAAGTACTTTTTTCTGCAAAGTCATGAGGGCAGCAGGGTGGTTGGGATTGTGATGGAGCAAGCGCAGGGAGACCTGCCGCAGGTCATCAGGTAAGGGTTATAAGGTGCCACACTGCTCGGAGCAGGCCATCATGGTTTGATACATGCGCATTTTCAACTTGATATATAGACCAAATGATGAGATTTCACCTGCTCAAGACAAAATGTTGCAGGCCATGGAATACGTTGTTTTTCTGCATTGTCATGAGGGGCTGTACCCTTCCTTGTGGTGTCAAAGCTATCGACACAGAGAGACGACCACCATCTGCAAATCTGACAACTGGCTGTTTCATGACACTCGAGACCCTAACGCTCATTTCTAAGCAGTAATGCACACCTACCTACTCATTTACTGCTACCGGGGCACCATGCTGCGCGACACCACTGGCCGCAAAAATAAATAAATGAATAAATACAGGCTGTAAATACATGCACTCTGCTTGCCATCAAGTGGGGACATGCTTATACCGTGCATACGGACATGCAACTCCAGTCCAAAACCTTTAACGCACACTCCATCGCATAATCCCCGGACCTTGCAAACCCTCATGCCCTACCTCGGCACTTACTGGCACCCCAACACCCTTAGCAAACACCCCGCTGCAGGGCCAACATGCTGCGCGACGCCGCAAATACAATTTTAAATAAATAAATAAATGAATGAATAAAGAACTACAGGCCGCACATACATGCACCCCCTGCTTGCCACCAAACACGGGCATGGACAAAACCAGCACAATATGTACTTAACCAGTCATTGCATACCTCGCGCCGGCCACTGCGCCTGCTACCCCTTACCAAACCCTTAGCAAACCTTAAGCAAGGGTTACCGCGCTGCAGGGCTAGCATGCTGCGCGGCGCTGCTGGCCACACCTACATGTACCCACTGCTGGCCGTCAAGTGCGGCATCGAGATGGCGCAGGCGCTGGGGCAGTTGCATGCCAGGATGCTTGTGCACGGCGATCTGAAGCCCCCCAATTTCCTGCACCTGGGGGGGAGGGTGGTGCTGTCGGATTTGGGGGGTACCAGGATGATCCACCCAAAATCCAGGACTGCGTTGATTGAGTGGTGAGTGCGCATGCACAGTATGCACAGGCTGCACAACATGCAGTGGCACAGGGGATTTATCAGGGTTTAGGGTGGCATGGAGGGACTTGTAGGGTTTAGAGTTTAGGGTTCAGGGTTTTTCACGGCGATCTGAAGCCCCCCAACTTCCTGCACCTGGGGGGGAGGGTGGTGCTGTCGGATTTGGGGGGCACCAGGATGATCCACCCAAAGCACAGGACTGCGATCATGGAGTGGTGAGTGTACACATGTGCTGTAATGTGGTGGCTTGGCAGGAGTTGTAGGTTGTAGGGTGGTGATCACGGTCACTACCACCAGCATAGGCAGCTGTGTGGTGCACTACACGCCATGCGGTGCAATCGCTGGTGGAACCATATGTGGTACACCAGTACTGTGGAACCCCTCTTGAGCTCCAAAACCACACGGAAATGTCAAAGGGATGTCATTTAAGAGCCAAGAGGGCTCTCCACAGTACTGGTGCACCGTATCTTTTCCCACCAGCAATTGCACCACATGGCATGTACAGGGATTGTTTTAGGGATGCGGTTGGGAAGCACAGCAGAAGGACGCCCACCTCTCCCGTAGAGGGGCCTAAATCCTTAAGTACATCCCCTTTTGTTTTGTTTCCTCAACACCAGTCCCTGCCTGGCCACGTCCTGATATGTTCTCTTGGCTTTGCCCACACGCACCTGGTATAACCAGGAGGAATTTATATATCCCGATTCAATCAATGAATGAACAAATAAAGAGTACAAAATAACAAGTTCGATGTTCATGCATTTCCTCCCCTGGCCTTGCCTGAACCCATACTCCCCCCTGTGCAGTTGCACCCCGCACTACGCCCCACCTGAGGCACGCCCAGGCAATGCTGGGTGGACCCAGGCTGGTGACACGTGGTCCCTGGGATGCTCACTCTATGAGCTGATCACGGGTAAAATCCTGTTCAACCCGCTCAACCACCAAGGCTCCACTGAGGCATCATTCAGGTGCGCAAGGGGAAGAGGTCATTAAAATCAATTATTTTAATAGGGAAGAGTAAAGGTTTAGAGGTGTCTAGAGTAAACATATAATAATTGTAGCCTCATCAAAACCGCCGATATAACTAAAATGTTATTAGTTAGCTACATAATCATGCGTGTGCACGCTCTGAGAGATCGACACAGGAGAAAATGCAGCTCTCCACGCAGCGCCTGAAGGGCTCTACCCAGGAATACAGGACAACGCAATCAAATAACTTGTAGTACCTAATTTGTCACACACCTCCTATTTTTGTGGAGCTCCGGTGGTGTGTGGGAGGAATAGGGTCTTCCCCAGGACCTGCTTGCACTGTGCGTGAGCTGTGCTCGGGGAAGACCCCAATTCTCCCTTCACACCATCAGGGCCTCAGCAAAGGATACAGGTGCGTGGCAAAATTGGTCAGTTGTTTTTCTGGTTCGGTGCACCTCTACCCCTAGGATAATGATCAACGAACCCCCCCAGGTGCTGCGGGTACAACAGCACTTCCCCTGTGATTGGCTCGTGACTGTGTGCGCACACGCTACATGAGCTGGACACAGGGAAGCAAGCACTACAACCCGCAGCACCTGGAGGGCTCTACCAATGAGTACTTCGTGATTTGAAAGAATAATTTAAATTGTAACAAATTTGTTAGAAAGTTGAAATTACTATTTCATCGGCATTATCTACAGATGATCTACATCTACATCATCACACGTTGTTTTTCAAGGCATCACCTAACATGGAACAGGCATGTTGGCTTAGTTGCGGAGACAGCTTATTTATTACTTATTTATCTTCTATCTTCTGTCTTGCTATATCCAAAGCGCATATATTACAATCCCCCTGACATCTTTGCCCCCTACCTCCACAGGCGCGCCATGAAGGAGGGAAAGCTGGTGGAGCTGAGCAGGCGCCCTCTGCAGGAGCTGTACATCGGTGATGAGGACATGAGCGCACAGTGGCGGGACCTCATCAGCGGGTGCCTGCAGCATGATGCCAAGCAGAGGCCAAGCATGGCTGCCATCGAGGAAGGGGTGCGGGTGATCGGGGAGGGATTTTTGGAGCGCCACCCGGACTGGCGCCAGCTGCTGGGGACCCTGGATCAATGGTTTCGGCGCCGGGGATGAGGCGAGCCTGCATCGGGGGGGCTGGAATTTACAGCAGGCTGCAGGTTCTGGGGATGAGGTCTTGGTGCGCCACCCAGTATGGCGCTGGTTTTTGTATGATATGGAATATTTCGGTGAAACGCATCATGTGAAACGCCATTCCAGAATCGTCCCACCCCCTCTATGACGCGCCCCTGCGCAGCCAGTGCTGGAATTTGTTTCAGTAGTGAGCATCCCTAGAACAGTCCAAGTGATATCAGGCCAAATCGACCATCGCAAGTCTTGAATGGATCCGATATCGAAAACATTTTCGTGAAAACTTTAATCGTGACAAGAACAAATAAGCAATTATGCAGCAGCGTGGCAGGTATACACTACAGCTGTAGACAGGATATACCGCAGCTATGTGAGAAATGACATCACATCCCCATATTGGGGCCGTACCGCAAGATGTACAGGGTGTATTGTCGGCCGCAAGTTGTATTGTAGGGCGCAGCAGGGTTGCTGTAGGCTAGGTTGCAAACTAAGGATTAAGGTTGAGGATGGACCGGCACTGCAGAGGCATAAGGGCATTGTTAGGGTTTCAAGCAGCCTATGCCCTTAGGGCCAAATGGCAGATGTATTGTAAGGCGCAATATGTTTGGCAGTTGTTGGGCGGGGTGGCCCACTTTACACCTACAGTTCAGCCCACCCACCACTATTTCTGAGGCCGGTATCGGGACACAGGGACCCTTGCTGCATTGAGAAGCGGCACCTGTTTAGGGTTTCTGTTAAACCCTACAGCCCAAACCCTAATATAGTATACCCTAAACCTGCTGCATCGAGAAGTAGCACTGGGTCTTGAAGATGGTTACTGCCATGCCTTGCGGTAGGCTGCTGGACCCTGCTTTACAAAGCCATGTACAGATCAGACAGACAATGTGTAGCTTTGAAAAGCTGGTTCCCATCAGCACACCCAAAGGCATGGTGGCAGCCATCCACAAGCTGGTGAAAGACCTGGTGCAGCGACCTCAAGAATAGTGGGACATACAAGCGCGTGATACTTGTGATACCTGGAAGCTGCACATGTTGCCATCAAGCATTCGGCTTCTGAACACAGCAACACGATGCAATGCTGCGTGAGAAGCACACATGCGCAGCCTCAATTCTCTCTGACGGCCCCTATGCTGCCACCTGGATGTGTACTCTCTGCATTTGGCTTCTGAACACAGCAACACGGTGCAATTATACGCATAAGCACAAGTGCGCCGCCTCATCAATTGCGGTGCTGCTGCATGCGCAATCCTCATCAAACCAAAATTGACCGCGGTAGTGTCCTTTCTTGCTTTGAACAGTGACGTTTCCTGCTGCGTTAGCCACAGTAATAACCACGAGTGGTATGCATGGTGACATGACTTAGTCTAATTAGTCATGACTTAGTCTAATTATCATGATGATAATTCCAGGAATCAAGGGGACACACAGTTGTTAGATGGGGATGGACATGTATGTGGGTTATGTAGGTGCACCCTCCACAGGTTCTCTCTCACGGTGTCAAGCGCAACTTTATGCTTACTGCAGTGACAATCCAGCATGCCTAAATTATATCTGCTCCTAGAATCCAAGCTGAGTGCAATGCAGCACTGCACATTCCACAGATTGTATGCAAATGGAGGAGCCTGCATTGTGCCCCAGGTACTCCTCCCACATCGCCTCCAGCCTGGCCCAGAATCCAGCGGTTGGAATCTGGACAGGCTGGAGGATTTGTGGGAGGAGTACCTGGTGCACACTGCAGGCTCCCCCATCATGGGCCATGGTTGACCACCGTTTAGGATCCAAGCCCAAGCACCGGCTCATCGAGCCCTGCCCCTGCCGGCTCGCACCTCGATTGCTGATCATCAGCAATGGGGTGATGAGCAAGCATGGGCAGCACCTCTCTAGCCAGTGCATGGGGCAAGATTCCATGTGGCGGCTGGCCATGGCATAATCCTGAAGCATAAAGATCATGGGGGAGGTACCTGGTGCATCATCTAGACTTAGTGGCTGTCATGGTAAGGCAGAACCAAGGTCGGTATCAAAGGCATGGCACGATACACTCAGGTTTTAGGTTATCAGGGTTTAGGGTTTTGTTGGTAGCCTGTACCTTGCAGCAGGATACCACGTGCCAGCTGACCATGGCCGCCATATGGCCGCAATATTGAAGGCAGGCTGTAATTGATGGGAAAAGAGCACCCGCAATCCTCATCCACCCAAAATTGACCGCGGCAGAGCCCTCTCTTCCTGTAAACTGCAATGGTTCCTGCTGCGTTAGCTGCTGTAAATATTCCAAGTTGCATGCATGGTGACATTGTTCCAGGAATAAAGGGGACACACAGTTGTAGGCGGGAATGCACATGTATGCGGGTTATGTGGGCGCAACTTCCACAGGTCCTTGCTCAAGTCAGGCGCACCTTCATGCTACCAGTAGGTATCCTGCATTCACCTGCTGTGAATTTGCCAGTATAATCCAAGCTGAGCAGCATTGCAACTTTTCTTTGATGCAATGGAGGAGCTTGCAGTGTGCACCAGATACTCCTCCAACATGGCCTCCTGCTCCTTGTTCCAGATCTGTCCCATTTCATGCAACTAATGCCATTGTGACTGCTGCAGTGAACCCATGCCACGTAACAATTTCCATGCCATCCATGCATGCCTGGATGGGGTTAAATAGTGGAGGCGCTTGGATAGCATGGGCACGGCGTCACAGCGCTGGGCAGCCATGGATATTCTAATGCAAATTGGGTTCGGAGACTGAGCTGGGGCCATTGTGCAGCCCATTTTAATGCAGTGAACAGTTTCTAGGGTTGGCTGCACATGGACAGCTTGTAGGAACTGTTGACTGCATCAGAATAATAACAATGGGCAACGCCAGGAACAATTCCTACAAGTGTGGTTGGTACAAACCAAAGGGAAGACCTCACTGCCAGGAGCTGTACCAGTGTCAACAGGTGTTTAAGTGAGGTTACGTAATCACCAGTGCTTTGATATCAGGCGAAGGTCGAAATCCATTGCCAAACAAGCTCCTTGGAGGTGTGCACCGGTCCAGAGGGCGAAGGCACTTGGTAGCAGGCTGGCTGACCCTCTTTTGTGGGTCTATAGAGGCCTCCACGTTGTGCAAGGACCGGTTTGCCCCCCAATATAGTAGAGGGAGTGTTCAGAAGTGGCAACAGCTTTATCTCGTGATGGACAGCACGAGACGCTGGCAAAAGTGTGCGGGCACTGGACCATGGGCAATGGATCACCACCAACTCTACATGGTAACGAGCTGGGGAGTGAACCTCAAATAGAGATGTAGAAGCCAGTGTCGTAGTAGTAGTTGGTGAAACTGCTCTTTTATGTGCCGCAGCTTGTGAGAGGTTGGTCCTAAAGGAAGGACCGGAGTCTTCTGAGAAGGGAGGAGGTGAGGTGCCCTTTTGCCAGGTCAGCAGTGGACGGATAAATTGCAGAGTTTTGAAATACGCTGACGTAGCTAGACGTTCAGCAAGACGCAAATCAAGGTTAAAATGAAAGTGGGTTTCCTCAAAGAGCAGCGTTGGTGGACCAGGCGTTGGTATAAAGGCTGTATGAAGGCGCAAGCGGGCGGTTCCCTTACTGCACACAACCCCGCGTGTGGCGTTTCATATGCTGCTACTGGACGAAGTCATGCGCATCTCCTTTGATATCCCTAAATTTTGAGCATTGATGCTGGTACATCAGCCTGTAATCTCCTGCGCATTTCAGTTCAAAAGCGCACATCTTCGCTCACGGCATCTGCCATGCCGCCAGTTCTTGTTGCCAGCGCCAACGGTTGTTTCAGCTACTGTAGAATAACGCGAGCCTAGGGTGTAGCTTGGACAAAGGGACTTAAAAAAGCACTTCACTTTGCTGACTGTTTGTCATTGCATTTGGGTCAGGCCATCATTTCACCATGGCACAAACCATCGAGGAGCAACCTTCAATCACCATCTCCACAGCCAGCACTACAGAGGTTGAAGAACTCAAAGCCACAGAAGCACCTCCCACCTTCAAACAAAAATTATGGACGAGCATGGTTGAAGGTATATGGATATACATCCTTTCCATTCCAGGCAGCCTTAATGGGACTTGCATGGGCGGCGCCAAGCAGTTCTAGTCCACTTGTTCATACCAATCTGCTTACCTTGCGCAGGGCAAGTCAACCCCTGGGTATGTCCCATGTGTGGGCACCGTGAAAGCCATCACAACTGCCCAGCCAGCTTAAAAACATATTTGTCTAAAAAGTTGCAAACTATTCTAAGCAAAACTCCTACGTTTTTGCAGCATGGAACTGGGCTGATGGGAAGGTTGCTTCCCTGCTTGGATTCACCAACTCCAAGTACCAGTGGGCCGTTGACGAGTACAACTATCAGCAATTCCAGGTAATTTAGGCAGTGGCAGTGGCTTCAAGCAGTGTGAAAGTTTCCAATCACTGTGACGATATGGCGCGGGGATGGAGTGGACACCTTGCGCACAAGAGATAGTTGTACTGTAGGTGGGATCAGCAGCAATATTGTTACAGCTGTCAACGATTGACTCACAAATCTTGCAACTCTGGTGGTGCAGAAGAAAGAAGACTTGGATACAATGGAGGAGGGACAAACAACTCGCATCGAGAACAACAAGGTACGATGTTGCCGCAGCTAGCTTTTATTCATTACCCAAGGCCTCTACTGACAACTCTATAAATAAATTCGAACTGCTTGCTTGTGCAGGTGCCCATAGACGTTATGCAAATTCCAACCCAAAGCATGGCGAGGCAATAACGCTGGCGTGGAGCGATGGGGGCTGCTTATCTGGCTGTACAGTTTGAGGGAAAACAAGCACTGTGACTTATGCTATACTGGGTGGCACACGAGTGCGCAGCCCAAAGTGCTCTAAAGGCATACCTACCTAGGCGTGAACCTGATTTACCTGCTCTAGCATCTAAAAAGAGGAACAGTTCTGAACGAAAAAAAGGCTGCAAAATTTGTGATACCATACACACTGTCATATAGAAGTTGCCTTCCTATTGCCCATTCTAACCAATCATGTGAACGGCATAACCACCGCTGCAGTAAACGGTGGCTGGGCAGAGGCAAAAGCACGTGCACCCCTGTTGTTGCCTGATAAGCCCTGCTGTGTGACACCCAACGAAGCTGTGCATCCCACCCCATACTATCTAAACTACAAGAAGCAAAGATGGCTGCATATGCATCAGTGTTTATGGAGGTGAGATGTAGAGCTCATCAGGGTCCTCCTGGGTGTCAACCTCCTCTGTATCAGCCGAGTCATGGTGGAAACCAGACTGAGATCGCAGCACAGCTTGCAACCGGGGAAGGAGCCCACCAGCTCCATCTTGCTGGGCCGTCTCGGCGAGTGAGTACGGCGTCGTCATGTCCTTCGTGCGCTGCAAAAGGGCAACCTGGGCCTCACTGCCTTGCTCAACCTCCAGGACATCTTGGACAAACGCACCATCCACCACTTGCATCTCCTCTGTGCCCAGCCCCGAGAACTTGGGGACGTCCTGGTGTGGGTCAAGGCTCCCCCTCAGGATGTTTATCTGCTCAAGCAGGTATGCCACTCCAGAGCCCACCCACGTCCGTTGGGCTGCAGCGTTACGTTGGTACTCGATGAGCTGGTCCACTGCGCCCTGCACCCGTTGCTGGGCTGACACGGGCTGCGCTTGCTCCTGTAACAGCAGAGACCATAACTTAGAGTATTGTGGGAGGTGGGTTTGGTGTAAATCAGTCAAGGTAGCAGCCAATCATGCTTTCCGTAACCAACTGGGCGGTCACCACTGACAATTGCCCAACTGCCGGAACCATGCAAGAGTGGGAGAAAAGACATAAATGAAGACAACATGTTACAAGCACCTCAAAGCACAAGCACCCACTGCCACGCACGTTCTTGGAGGGATAGTAGCCCGTTAGCACGAAGCCCACCCCTCGAGAGGCATGGGCGGGGGTGGCTGACCATGCGACATGTGCCACCAGTAGCGCCAGCGTCCAGTGTCTTAGCTTAAGCATCGCCATTTTGGGTCTCAAGGATCGTTGGCTTGGAAGTGGCTGCTAAACAAGGCAGGTGGGTCGGGTCAAAGCTGCATGCGAAGGGAGATGCCGTTCAAGGGATCAGTCGTTGGGTTGCGAAAAGCGTTGTAACGTATGAAAGAGGTTGAACCCACAATATAATAGATACAACAGACGTCATCTAGAGGCTAGCTATGTATCCATCGCAATTGGTTGGCCCAACGACTCGGCAACCACCTTTGAGGGGGAGTACGGGGAGGAAACTATTATACCACCCCCGCAACCGTTGACCCAAAATGTGTAGAGAAATCGGGCGCAGCAAAACACAAGTGCACTTTCCAGCAGCGTGGTTATCCTGCCCCAAAGGTGGACTGAGTGCCTCGAATCCAGCCAACGGCACAGGCTGGTGGGTATGGCGCCAATAATGCATGCATATGCAGCCCACTAGGTGAGGTGAGGTTTGTGCAGAGCTGGTGCAACCCAACTCTACTGAACCCTATCTTGCCACGCTGATGCTTCACGGCGATGTAAGACACACTTGCACGGAACTATACCCAACATTTGTTCGTGTCGTAGTGCTCCGCATTGTGGGATGGTCTCAGCTAGCTCGGTGGCCTTTCGGATGCACCATAGCCCTTGTACTGTCCCAAAACGTATCCATAGCAGCACACCCTGCGATTGTCTTGTACTGCTCAACACCTCTTAAGGTGCCGCACCAACCCCCTTGAATAGCTTGCAAACAAGTCACGGAACCATTGCGATGTCAGCACATTTCACATAGTAATGCCGAACCCGTGTATTTTTGTGCGCTTCGTGCCCAGTGGGTGCCCATCACTGGTGTTAGTGTGTTAGATGTGGCAGTCATTGACTGCCAAGGCCATGGGTATCACAGGCCAGTGTGCGCAGTGCACTTGGGGCTTGACTGGAGTGTTATAAAGCTGTGCTCTGCCAGCTAGTAGGTCATGACCTCCACACCCTTTCAGACACTCAACATGTTATGCAGGGCTGGTAGCATCAGCGCATGCACAGGCAGCACTGCAGTCGATGGATTCCGATGCGCGCAAACCCTACAGAAACCCTACTAGGAATGCCCTGCCCCCAGGGACCAACACCTGACGCAACGCCAGCGCAGCATTGGGAGACACCATAATCGATCCACAATCCTCAACGCACCTCTTCCAAAGGGCTGTCATTCCGTACCCGCCCTACCATCCCCCTCCCAACCCCGGCCACAGCCGAACCCCGCCGGTACCACACACCTGGCACACCTTCCTGAGGGGATCAGTCCATACAGACACACCGCCAGCCACCACTGACACAGCCACAGCCACCCCCCCCACACACACAGCCACATGGGTCTGGGAAGCTGGCCCACACAGCCACAGCCACCACCCCCCACACCCTTGAAAACCCTCCCTTAGGGGATTCACCCACCCCTGCGTGGCACCATGGCCACCTCCCCTGGTCTTGATCAGGAGTTGCTCACCTTGCTGCTGGAGCCACTCAGGGGGAGAGCCACCGATCTGCAGGTGGGTCTTACCCTCGACTCTAAAACCTAGGTAATATATCCACCCCTGCCATGGTAATGTTCACAGTAATTGATCAAAAATTGCTGTTGGATCCACTCAGGGGCTGAGCCACCGAGCTGCAGGTGGGGTTATGCTAAACCCTAATTCTGCCTGCCTGGATGGGCTGCTGGCAGGCACACTGCGAGCGTAACCCTAAACCCTGGACACTCAACATACCCTAATGTAGGGTGAATCCTTGGCAGGCAGGCTGGTGTGGCTGCGGCTGGCGCACAGCGAGCTAAAGCCTAAAATCGTAAACCATCAATGAACCCTAATGTAGGGTGCATCCTATGCCGTGCAGGCTGATGTGGCTGCGGCGGGTGCACAGCGAGCTGAGCAGTGGCGGGAGGAGCAGGGGGTGCTGAGGTCTTACCTGGCAGGTGGGTGGAGGGGAGGAGACCAGTGGGTACTGATGTTGTACCTGGCAGGATCTTTGCTACTCCACTACTGATATTCGGTGGCACAGGCTGATTAACCCCACCCACAACCCCCCACCACTGCATACAGCTGCTTCTAGACGCATGCAGGGCGGCCAAAAACATCAGAGATTTGTCTCATCCGTAATTTTTCATATCCCCGATCCACATACCGCGCTAGCCCCAATTGCATTCATAATGCAGTGTTATCGCCCACTGCTTCTCAATTACTGTTCCCCACCCCACCTCTCACCCGCAGCCCTGGAGACCACCAAAGAGGAGCTGAAGAAGGAGCTGTGGCCGCACAGGCTGATTAAGCCCCACTCATAATCCCCCCCACACCATATTCAACCGTCCCTAGACAAATGTGCGCTGGCCAAAATCACAACTGCCAAAATATTTCTGATGTGTACTTTTTTTAATCCCAGAAACACATACACCACCCCCCACCCGCAGCCTTGGAGACTACCAAAGAGGGGCTGAAGAAGGAGCTGGTGGCCGCACAGGCTGCGCTGGCAGCCGCCCAGCACACACACCAGGCGCGCGGGTGGGGCCTTGGCGCCACCACCAAGGGGGGGGAGGATGCCACAACGGCAAAGGTGGGGGGTGGTTGTGTGAGTGGGTTGATGGTGGTGGCGTGGGGGACGTGTGCGTGTGTGGTTGTGTGGCCGTGCGGGGAGCGGGGTTGGATTGGCAGCAAGTGTGTTGTATCGGGATATGGGGGGTGGAGGATGGTGTGGGGTGCATTGCGGTGTCCCAAGGTTTAGGCCACTTACATGCATGCCTTAGGTAGGTTGCATCCACTTGCCCAAGTCAGGTCACTGACAAAGGCTTGGAAGGAGGACAGCACGCGGCTGTCCTGCCCAAACCCTAAAATCTAACCCTAAAGTCCAAAAAATGCGATCCCCAATTGCGTAGGTCCGGTCCCTGAAGAAGGCCTGGAAGGAGTACAGCGCGCGCCTGTCCTCCCTGGATGCGCAGCTGGTGGCCGCTAAGGGTGAGCTGCCATACTGCAAACAAGGGGACAGGGAGCTCATGGAGGCGCAGCTGGTAGCCATGCAGGTGAGGAAACCCTAACCAAAACCCTGACCAACACCTTAGGTGAGGCTGGTTCAATGCCTGTCCTCCCTGGATGCGCAGCTAGTGGCCGCTAAGGGTGAGCTGCCATACTGCAAACAAGGGGACAGGTAGCTCATAGAGGGGCAGCTGGTGGCCATGCAGGTGAGGAAAAACCTAGGCAAAACCCTGATCTAATCCCAATTGAAGGTCTTATCCAACCCCAAGGACAGGGAGCATGCAGGCTTAGATGGTGGCAATGCAGGATGAGCCTCACACCATTCCTGCCATAGGAAACCTGTTGTGGCGGAGGACCAGTGGGCTGCAGCCCAGCACCACACCACCGGAAACCCCAACCTAAAATTCAACCCAAACCCTTCTCCGCAGGAGACCCGGCGCATGGTGTGGCAGGAGCAGCAAAGCGTGGCCACCGAAATTGCAGCAGCCCAGCACGCGCTTCGCACAGCGCAGGACAGGGCTGAGGCAGCAGCCAGCGGGGCGGCGCGGGTGGCTCGCCTGGGGGAGTACCTGCGTCACAATGAGGCCAAGCTGGATACTGTGCGGGAGGCGCTGCTGTTTCCCAAAGCAGAGGGATTCAGGTGGGCTGCAATCGCACATACATAAAGGTTTTTTTTTGTGTGTGTGTAGAGGGGGTTACGATGGGTGGTAGTGCCCTGGTGTAGGGGTTTCAGGGGTGGGTGGATAGGCTGGGGGAGTACCTGCAGCACCATGGGGCCAAGCTGGATACTGTGCTGGAGGCGCTGCGGTTCCCCAAGGCAGAGGGTTTCAGGTGCGTTTCGTAACTCCTACTTCAAGTGTATTGGGTGTAATTTCTGGGGCCCTGTAACCATCATTCTCCTCCTCGGCAGGGGCTCTAAACCACCTGGTTGCTCTTTAATGCCGGCAACGGCGCTGACCCTCCCTCTCTCCAAATTGGCCCCATGCAGGTTTTCCACTGGTGGCAACGGGCGTTTTATTGGTGCACGTGACCTCAAAGTGTCTGAGCTGTCCGGGTGGTTTCGCCTGGAGGGGGTGGCGGGAGGGGACAGGGGGGCAATCATACTCAACATCGGCACCGGGGAGCAACGGCAAGGAAGGTAGGTGGCGTGGGAAAAAGAATGTCTGCTTTTTTTTTTGTCTGCTTTTTGTTTTGCTTTGTTTTTGCAGTTTGGCCATGTGTTGCTCTTGCATGCCTCCCGGAATCGAGAATGGCTCTGTAAGGGAGTTGCCAATTGCACTTCTGAAGTGCACCGTTCATCTGTGCATGGAAATGATTACTTTTTCCGTATACGTGTTCCTTTCAATGCCGCCCAAACCCTAATCGTAATCCCTTCCCCCCTGCCGCTGCAGCCATCCCAAGGCGGGCGCATCAGGCGCGGACTTCTACCCCAGCCACTCCAAACCCCACTCCACAATCGCAGCCATCCGCCAGGCCATGGCCAGGGCAGCCGCCACACCAGCAGCATCCTCAACCTCTGGTGCCGGGTCAGCAAACCCTAGCGGAAACCCCAGCAGCGGGAACCCTAGCAGGAACCCTAGCGGAAACCCTATGGAGGGTGAGTCGGCCACGGGGTTTGCGGCGGCTCAGGCTGAGATCATGCTGAGCACCCGGGAGCCTTCGGTGGAGGGGGTGTCGAGGTGGATACGGGATGCGGAGCAATTAGCGGAGGGCGATTTTGGCATTGGCCCCTTTGGCAGCACACATGCAGAGGGAGGGAAGGGGGGCGATCTAGATGGGGACGAGGACGGGGGAAGCCCCAGCAGCAGCAGTTCCAAGAGCAGTGGCGATTTGGCGCTGGATAGAGCTTTCGAGGAGCTTCAAAATGGGCCCCCAGTGCTTTCGCCCACGGGTCAACGCCCCAACAAGGCCAAGCGGTTTGCCCTAGGGTTTGTCCACCACTTGGGGAAGCAAGCCAAGCTGTTCACCGCCATGCCTGCCAAGGGGAAAGAGGGGATCACCGCAGCAGGGGTGGAGACAGCGCGCCTGGCCTCCCGATTGCTCAAAAGGAAGCAGATTCCCGGGGGCGCTTCCATGTCATACATAGAGGCACAAGGGGAGGAAAGGGGCGGAGGAGATGGGAGCGACGCCACTGCGACCGTGGCGGGCAGGCATCATAGTCTCAAGGAGGCTTTGGAGGTGGAGGGGAGGGCAGGGGGGGAATCGGGGGCGGATGAGGATGGGGAGGATGCTGTCAGTTCCAGCAGTGGCGCTGCCAGCCCGGCGGTTGGTGCAGTGCCCCCATCGTCCTTCACGCCAGCCCCCACACCCCATCCATCCAGACCAGGTACACACTATCGCATTCTGCATCAGTGAAACCTGCAAAGGTGGTGGTGATTGAGGCCGTGGCAATGACAACCTGGCATGGGCCTGGCATCAATGCAAGTGGCCTGAACTGCACGCTAAAGCCCTAAATTCTCATCTCACCCATTTACCCACCTTCAGGCACGCCAGTGGGCGCCCGTCCCCCCGGCCCCTCCCGCAAGGGGGCCTATGTGGTGGTGCGCTTTGATGACGTGAAGCTGCATGGGGAGCGGGGCACCCGCATGCCCAACACCAGCCTGACCCAGCTGGCAATGGAGTTGGAGTTCACTGCCAGGGTGGAGGTGGAGTTTACCAGGTAGGGGAGGAAAAGGTTCTGGTGGTGGCTGCTGTGGTGGTGGTAGTGGTGGTTCACAAGGAGGAGCGAGCACCCCCATGGCCTTACACCACATTTACCCAGCTGGCAAGGGAGTTGGAGTTGGAGTTGGTGGCCGGCCCAGCTTTGACATCCTGCACTTGACAGGTATCACCAATAATTCAGGGCCAAACATCCCCTTGATGGCCTGACATAGCCCCCTTGGTCATCTGACATCACAAACTCTGAAAAAAACCCTCCCCTTGTTGCAGCGCGGGGGTGTGGCAGGTTGTTGGTCGCCCCACCTTTGACATCCTCCACTTTGACCGGATAATCAAGGGGAACATAATACCGCTGCCAAGGGCGCTGTTCAGGGTGAGAGACGCCATCCTCAATTTAGAGATTACGATAAATGCTCCTTGTTCATGCGATCACAGATGAGTGACAAGGTTGTGATCACAAGCAGTATGGTTCCGCTGCCCATGCCAGCGTCCAGGGTGCGTCATTAAAGTAGTCATATGCATTGTTGCGATTACAAGTAAGGTAGCATCCTGCAAAATTCACACCACCCTTGCGCCTTGAGCCCTACCTAGAGCTCCCCCCTCCCCGAATCCAGGCCCTCCTGAGCGCCACCGTCCCCTACATCATCCAGAACTTTGTCACCTTGATGCTGCCGGAGGAGCTGGGCCAGTACCTCATGCCAGCTGGCAGGTGAGGGGGAACCCTGCACCCAAACCTATGTACCCTATGCACCTTTATAAAGCCCTAAACCCTGATGCTGCCGGAGGAGCTGGGGCAGTACCTCATGCCAGCTGGCAGGTGAGGGGAAAACCGCAAACCCTATCCCATGTACCCTCATACGCTTTAACCCAACCCTATGTACCATAATGCCCTAAATTTTGTTGCTGCTGGAGGAGCTGGGGCAGTACCTCATGCCGGCGGGCAGATGAGGGGAAGCCCCTGAACCCTACCACATGTACCTTAAACCCTAGACTTTGTCAGCAGGCGGCCGAGGGGCCAACAGATGACCCATAGAAACCCCTGCACATAGTGAGGTACAAGGGGACTTGGAAGCTCAGTGCACGCGCATGTTCGGATAACCTTAAGGATGTCAGCTCCCCCACACAGCACCTCTCCTTTACATTGCAGGGGGTTTGAGATCGAGGGCGAAATGTCCATGCTGGGCCCCTCCATGGCCACATTTGACGTGGATTTATCCATACCCCCTGAGGGCCCGCCCGCAAGCCCTGCATTGCGGGCAGCTGCGGCAGAGGCCAGGCAGCTGCTGGGTCTGAATCTGGAGCAAGTCAAGGTGGGGTAGGGCATGGGCCACGGTAGTTCATACGCTGATGTAGAGCACCGGTGCGTGATGGGTTTGTGGCAAGGGTATTATAGCTTTGGTTTTTTTGGGCCTGGTCCATGGGTATAATTTCTTGCTGCGGTGGCAGAGGCTAGGCAGCTGCTGGGGCCGAATCTTGAGCAAGTCAAGGTGGGTAGGCCAGGGTTTTACGCCAGGGTTTCACCGGCATCTGCAACTGCCTCCCAACTTATGCTCCCACAAAAATCCATGACATGCTCTCTTTTGATCTCTCCCCAACTGATCTATCCCCAACCCACCCCCAGATCCTGCGCGCCCTTTGCACCCCTTTCTCCCCACTCACCAACCTCCCCTCTCCACCCCCCCATGCCACACACCTCTTGGCCTTCTGCAGCCGCATACCACCCCCCAAGGCTCACCTGGCGCCATAAACCCTAAACCCTACACACCCCTTTTTCCGCAGATCCTGCGCGCCCTGTGCACCCCCTCCTCCCCCCTCATCGACACCCCCC
>JAULBX010026030.1:0-53169 GCA_032358255.1 Heterotrichella gracilis
GGGGGGGCATGGCTAGTGTTGTGGTTTGTCATATATATGAACCTCAAACCCTCCCCTGGACCACCACCCAGGTCCTGTCGTGTTTCGTTTTCCGCTGGACACTACCTTCGTTCCGAGTTTCGCGTTTGCACCGTCCCGAGTTTCGTGTCTGCACCACCCAGCGTGAACCACATCGATGCCGATATCGAGTGCGATGCGTTTGCCTATACGTTTGTGCAAGCAGGCTTTCCGTTGCGCGTTGGGTACAGTAAAGTTTGCCCGCTGTTCGCCAACTTACTGTCCACGCGCAAACGCTGCAGCGCGCTGAACGACCAGTACTGCTCGCGTCGACTTGCAGCCCGATCGCACCCACAACAGCTGCAGGTCGGTAAGTTTGCAGGAAGTGCGGCAAACTTGCTGTACAAGTTGCAGGTCGTTCGGTATGTTTGCGGCGTTTGCGGCAGTTTTTGTAACGTAAACTAGATGACAAGATGGGAGGTGTTCCGCGTTGGGTACAGTAAAGTTTGCCCGCTGCTCGGCAACTTACTGTCCACGCGCAAACGCTGCAGCGCGCTGAACGACTCGCTCGCGTCGAGTTGCAGGCAGAAGGCAACGTGCAAACGTTGCAGGTCGGTGAAACTGCTCAATGTGTGGCAATTGTGCTGTATCATTGTGCAAGTTGCAGCTCAGTAAGTTTGCAGGCAATGGGGCAAACTTGCTGTGCTGTGCAAGAAAGACGTTCGGTATGTTTTCGGAGTTTGTGGCAATCTTTGTGTTGCAAACTAGATAACAAGATGGGATGTGTTCCGCGTGGTGCAGTAAAATCTGCCCGCAGCTCAACAACTTACTGTCCCGCGCGCAAACACTGAACGACTGCTTGCGTTGACTTGCTGCCAGCTGGCAACCTGCAAACGTTGCAGGTCGGTTAGTGTGCCCAACGTCTGGCAAACTTGCGGTGCAGCTGCAGGTCCTAGGTAGCCCTTGATGAAAAATACGCTACAAGATGTGACGAGTTGCAACTCAACAACATGGAATTAACACCGATTATATGTAGCAAAAAGATGAGAGTGCTGGCAAAGCCGTGCATATCCTTCGAGGTTGTTTTCTCACAGTTGCTGCAAACCTCTGCACTCTATCAGCCGGAGCCATTGGCACACACCCCACGTTTGCTATCCACAAAACCTGCCCAAAACCCTCCGCAAACCCTGCCAATCCAGTACCCCATCAAGCCTACCCTGTCTGCAAAACCCTTCTCAAAACCCTGCAATCACCACCCCGCAGGCCTACCTGCACCACATCGTGTGCCTGGTGCTTCCCAACCACACCCGCTGGCCATACACCTCCGCGTGCCACCGCTACACCCTAGCAACGGCAGCCATCAACACACTCCGCACCGCGCTGTCCCCACCCGCGGTCCCCGCTGCGGATGCGCTGGCAACTGGGGATGATGGTGATGAAGATGATGCGATGGAGGAAGGGGCGAGTGGAGGTGGCGGTGGTGGTGGCGGCAGCATGGGGCGGTTTGTGGTGGGGCTGCTGAGTCAGACTGCGGTGGTGGATGGGTGCCTCATGGCGGCGCTGCCCCCACCAGCAGCGGTACTTGAGGTATGTGACAAGCCCCAAACTCACAGGAGGTGGGCGACAAACCGTGAACCCCAAATAATGAGTTTTGGATATGTTTGTGAAGGAATTGCGTACGTCAGGACTGCCAAACCCTAGTTCAAACCCTAAATCCTAAACCCTGCTCCCCTTGCGCAGGATCTGAGCACCCAAGGCAAGCTTGCTGCTGCTGGTGTGGAGGGTGCCGAGGGGCTGGTGGTGGCGTGGCTGCGCCTGGTACCCGCCTTGGTGGCGGTAGGGGGGGTGGGGCCGGTAGTGGTGCAAGTGCTCATGCAGGTAGGGCCAGGCAGAGTGTCAGAATAAAAAAATTCAGAAATAGTATTAGTATATACCAATACAATAAATAGCTGATGCAGGTAGGGCCAGGTACAGTGGCAGTAGGACATGTTTTACAAAATGTGTGCTTTGCTTGGCCAGAATGGCATATGCCGGCGTGGGAAGGTTTACTGTTGCATTAGCAGTTGCAGTTGCAGGCAATCTTGGGTGCACCTTGTGAAAAAGCTATCCCATTGGGACCAGCACTGCATGCTAGAAACCTGGAATACATGCACTTTCCCTAACGTGGAGCAGCTTTCATCGCGTGCATTGACAAGCATATTGTGGGCGCCGTGCAGGCCAGCGAGGAAGGCCCTGCCGCCCCCATCTCCATCCTCTCCTCCTACATCTCCTACTCATATTTCTCCCTTGCCAACGTTTGCCTGGCCATCAAGGCGCTGACAGCAGTTGCAGAGGCTGCTGGCGCACTCCCTCCTGCATCGATGCCACCCTTGGCGGCTTTCCTGCCACAGGAGCAAGGTAGGCGCATGTGGTTTAGGGTTTAGGGTTTTGGTTTAGGGTTTAGAGTTTGGGGTTCAAGGTCTCAACCCCAGGAGCAACGGCGCCCCCGGGGGTAACCAATGACTTCTTCCTCCATATGATTCATGTACTTGCTGCAAAAAGCTGCAACATTCTTACTGATAGGCGGCTTGGTGGCAGGCACATCCAAACCTCCATACCGACAACCCTAAACACTAACCCGCCTCCTCAACCATGCAGGCACCGCCAACCTCCACCCGCGCTTCAAGTCCGCCCTCACCCACCCCTTCCGCCCCGCGACAGCCACCTCCCACCCCGCCCTCTTTGCAGCTGCCACTCAGCTGCTGCTGGTGGCTGTGCGGAGCCACCCCAGCTTGGCCGATGCTATGATGTTTCCCTGTGGGATTGAGGCCGATCGGAAGGGCAAGGGGGTTGCCACCAAAGGCGAAGGGGAGAAGGCCAAGAAAGGTAAGTAGGGGCATGGATGTGAGGGTTTAGGGTCTAGGGTCAAGGGTCTGTCGAGAAGGGCAAGAAAGGTAAGGGGGACACGTGATAGTAGGGTAATTGCATCCTGTACTGTTTTACTGGGAATGCCATGCATGTTGTGGGGAAATATGTATATAAGAAGATTGCTAATGCTCCTGCTCATACAAATGCTCGGTGATGTAAACAGTGCGGCACATCTCATGCCACGCCTCAGTAGCCTGGTATCTTTTTCTGGAACACCCTGCTGAGTGCCCTCGTCCCCCTCCTTTTCACCCCCATCCCTTCCAACCCTGCATCAGGCGCCAAATCCAAGGATGAGCCCCCCTTCAGCGCACTGGATGGCCTGTGGGAGCTGCTGCAGCAAGGGGGGGACCTTAGGGAGACACACCCACAGGTTGGGGAGCCACTGTTCAGTATGTCTTATCAGAGCGTCGAGCCTCCTTCCACAGCTGCTGTGTTGCCCAATTCATTGGATGAATCTGATCCTTTCCCCCTCGTTGCTGGGGTGGCTTGAGCCTGAGGAGACCCTAACCCTGGCCACATGCGAGCATCATCTGACTAAACCCTAACCATACCCTAAATGCACCGCAGGTCGCCGGCGCTGTGGCTCGTGCCGTGAGTGGGCTGGTGCTGTGCGGCCAAGCGGTGAGCCGCCCCCTGGCACTCATGGCCTCCCAGCCTGACATGTGGCGACACCTGGCGGACTGTGTGCGGTCAGGGGCCGAGCAGGTGCGCGGCGGCGGATTAAGGGTGCTTTCAGGGTGTCAGCAGCTAACGCTTGTGCTGTGGTGTTTTGTGCCAGGCTGGGTGGCCTGCGTGTGGGTCATGTGTGTTGGTTAGTAGTTGATTCAGATTGCATAAACCTATAATACATTTTTCATGCGCTTGAAATGTATATAGGTGGATGGGATTGTCGGTACAGAAGTGATGAGAAACATGAGGATATCCTTTCTCATCATGTTCTTGCCCCTGCAGGAACCGTCCGCCTCCCCTGCATCCTCGCCTTCCACTGCACCCCCTGCAGCGGACCAGGAGCTGTTTCACCTAGCGGGGGAGGCGAGCACGCTGCAGGCGCTTGGCGTGGAAGCATTCGGCCAGCAGGTAAAAACCCTCATACTATTACCCTAGAGTGTGGTGGCATTGGGCATTCCACCCACACACACACAGATGTTGTACATCTGAAGGCCGACCCATGCGTCTTTGGCATAGGGCAGCGACAAAGTACGCATACCAAACAAAAGCCAGGAAACATCCCTACACCAAAACATGAACAGGTTAATGCAAGGGGTGCTTTTGAATCCCCAATCATGTCCATCCCCATCCCTAGGTGGCCGCCATTCGCAGCGGTGGCAAGGCCTCCACCTCCACCCCCACCTCCCAAGTGGGAGGGGTGTGGGGCATACTCAAGTCGTGGGGAGGGGAGGCGGAGGGGGGGCGGGTGTGCGCGCTGCTGCGGCGCTACAGTGCCACCTCAGCAGTGGCTGCCACCCCTGCCCAGCTCCGGGATCTAGTCAGGGACTGCCAGCTGGCGGCGCTGACGCTGGTCGCATACGTGCTGTCAGGTGGGTGGGTGCAATTTTGAATTCAAAAAGGATTTGTAGAGAAATGGAAATGTCGGAGACCATCTGTGTATGAGTGTGCGTCAATAATGCGTTGGGTACAGCAGCAGTGCATCGGTGGCATGCATGCGCAAATACCACCCCCATATCTCCATCTAGTTTGAAACCACTCTCTGTTTAAACATTTCGCTCCCCACCTGCAGATGACGCACAGGGGCCCAGCCTGGTCCAAGGCGACACCCTGTTGAGCCGACTGTACCTGTCTGCCCTCCCAGTGATCAGCCAGCTGGGGACCTATCGGGAAGCTGCCACTGCGCTGGCCCAGCTTGCCCTGGCGCTGGACAAGGGGGGTGTGGAGAAGTCGAGCCAGCTGGGGATGCTGTGGGGAGAGCTGCAGCGGCTGGGGTGGGAGCAGGTGGGGGCCAGGGAGGATAGGGTCAAATTCGAGCACTTCTTTTGTCATTGACTCCCATACATAGCAATGGAAATTCAGCAGAGCGCAGGGGGAAGCAACTGCCATGATCTAATGTATATCTTTGGTTATTGTTCACTGGTTTGACACCTGACAAAGGCGATGTGGCCCAGGCAATTTAATGAATATATATTCATCTATCATATTATTATTATTATGCTTTTACACTGGCCCACCTCCCACCGACCCCCACCCCCACTCGCAGACCATCATGGCAGCCGCACAGGCCTCCCCGTGGAAGCCCCCAGCCCCCACACCCTCCCCCCTGTTTTCCTCCCCTGCGTTTGAGGCCGCGGTAGGCCCCCTGGCGGCGCAAGCTGATGTCATCCGCAGGTGCAGCGCCAGCCTGGCGGCGGCGTCGGGGGCGGTGGCGGCCGCTGGGGCAAGGATGGAGGCGCTGGGCTCGGCAAGGTGGGACATGCATGCAAACCAAAGTAGTGATAAAGATTGACAGCAATTGCCTTAGTTGTCAACACATGCCAATCTACACAAGGGCATCGTCACTAGGAGGAATAGCAAATGGACCGCGATATCCGAAAAGTAATAAAAGCTGATGACAGCATTTATCTTGCAGTCACATCCAGGGAGCCAGCCTGGGCTCACAAAGACTTTCTTGAACCCTAACCGTTCCAACGCAACCCTGCGCTCCCTCCCAGGTGCCTGCCAGCATTCATTAGGGTTTTATTCTCAACCCCTAGCTTTCACAACGCTACCCTGTGCCTCCCTCCCAGGTGCCTGCTGGCAGTGTGCGCGCGGGGCGTGCCCCAGGGGTCCACCCTCACCACCCCCCACGACCTGGCCCCCAGCACCACCCTCCAGTCCATCGCCACCCTGGCGCACACCCACATCACCTCCGCACTGGCTGCGGCGGCGGCGCATGCTGACGTCAGCGTCCCGCAGTACAACTGGCAGGCCGCCAGCCTGGCGCCAGTGGGTGAGCTGGCGCAGGCCATGCTGGTGGCGGTGCGCATGGGGGCGACAGCTGGCGCAGGACCATCAGGTGGGGTACGAGGTGTGGGGGTTTTTATGGCATTGGACATGGGCACAGGATAGGTAGGTAGTAGGCATGGGGTAGCGATGTTGCATAAGTGGCAGCGGCAGGCCGCCAGCCTGGCTCCTGTGGGTGAGCTGGCGATGCTGGTGGCGGTGCGCATGGGGGCGACAGCAAGCGGCGCCGGGCAATCGGGTACGTGACAGGATGTGCAGCACTTCGATAGGCGGTGCATATGGAAGGTAGGGGGCATAGTCGACAGGGACTGGCCCCAACTGTGCTATTCCTCCCCTGTGAGCAACGCGCCAGGCCCTGCATGCTTGATGCAATTCCACATTTAATCCGATCATCCTTGTTCTTTATGAGTCTGTGTGTTTTAATACTTGAAAGTATTCTGATGTCTCCCGTATGTCCCCAGCAGGCAGCGGAGTAGAAGCCAAGCAGCAGGTGGTCTCCATCGCCCACCTGTGGCTGAAATCCCTGGCCACCTTTGCCACCTGGGGGGCAGACCCCGCGCTCCTCACCGCAACCACTCAGGCGCTGCTCACGGCTTGCCTGCTGTCGCTGCAATCCCCGCCGCCAGCGATGGCATCCCCGGAATCCGCTGCCTCCCTGGGGCTGCAGTCTGCCCTGCGGGAGCTGATGGCGCCGCTGTGCGAGCTGTGCAGCAGCAGAGGGGGCCATTTTGAAGAGGTGAGCTGGCAATAACTGACAAAATGCAAGACTGGCTGTGGGGATTTCGAAACCAGCCATTTTGAGCATACGGCATGAGCCGGGGCTTGGCTTAGAGGCCTTTGTGATTGCAAGTTGCTTTCTCTGACTGATTACCATTTATAAACCTTGCCGTCTTGTATGGCATGAAAGAATGGCATTATCCAATCTGGTGCACCTACCTTTTCCTGATCATAATCTTTGCAATTGTTCAGTTTGAGGAGGTTGCGTTGTCCATGCTGGCGCTCATGGGGCGTGCCTACCTAGCACCCCCAGATTGGCTCCCCACCATATACAGCCAACTAGACCTCTCGGGACTGCTCAAGAGGAGCCTGGCTGCGGTGGTGCAACCGGTGGGGGGCAAGGAGGGGGCCCGGTCCCCACCCGTCGGGGGCCTGGAGCGCGCAGTGTTGGATGTGGTGATGGGGGGTGCGGGGGCGCAGGAGGGGGGGGCGCTGCTGGTGGAGATTGGTCTGCCTCGCCACCTGCTGGCACTCACCAGGTGGCTGATGTCGCCACGGGGAGGGGGGCTGGGCGCGTTTGAGGATGCGGTGGTTGTGGAGGTAGGCTGCACTTGAATTTAAATTTGAAATTGCATCTCAATCACTGACGCCAGCACCGAGGGTTGTACAGTATCAAAACATTTTTTCCAACGCCTACAAACAGTGAATGTTGTGTATGCTTTCTTGCACAAGGTGCCCACCCACCCACTCCACCCGCTCCTCCCCCCATTGCAGGACGCCCCGTCCGCCTCTCCCGCAACCACCACCCCTGACTACGCGGGCGCCTACGACCCCAAAACCCTAACGCAAACCCCGGCACACCAGCTGTGGCTGTCAGCGCTGAGCACCATGAGCACCATGCTACAGGTAGGAGGAAGATGGTAGTGTTGATGTACTGAGCCCAACTTTGCTCCCTCTCGACTAAAGTCATATTTTTCCTAATTTGCATATGTTCCCTGTTGATTTCTGGAATTTGTTTTTGGTGCGGCGCTCCCTCCTGACCCAAAGCAAATACCTGTTCATTGGTTTCATTTCCCGATGAATGTGGTACAGGTGGCGGGGTCGCGTGCTGAGGTGGCGGAGGCTGCTGTCTCCCTCATGGTGGCCGCTGAGCCGCGCATGCTGGCAGTGCTGGAGCCACCTGCGGGTGGGCCGGACCAGCCAATGACACTGGCGGTGCTGCAGGTAAGCTAGACTACCCATTCTAGTCAAGGCTACACAAATCCCAAACCATACATCCTCTCCTGGCCGCCCATGTGGGGCGCTGCCAGGCACCAAGCTCTGGCCTCCTGTCAGTTGCACTTTTTTTTAACCAATTCCACAAGGATTAACAGAAATTTTACATTTCCATTTTCAGATGCGGTCTTACACTTTCAATCCTTGTTTGGACTTACCCCTGCAGGAGACCGAGCGCACGCTCTTCTTCCTGCGCCTCCTAGCCGCCCACGTGGGCCGCTGGCAGGCAGCCAGCCCGGGATCCCCACTGGCCTTCCGCCGGGGCGCGGTTGCCTTCCTCACATTTGCAGCGCAGCCCTCCATCCACCGCCGATTTGCTGTGGCCTGCCCGCCTGTGTCGCCTGGGGAAAAGGCGCTGATGGGGTTGCCAGCCACCCTTGCGATGAATGAAGGTGGGGGTAGGGGGTGTAGAGAGCGGGCAGCGTGGCACGTTGCAATGCTAGGGCACACAGGAGAATAAGCCGGTGTTGGCTTGAAACGCCTTACTGTAGGTTGTATTGTGGATGCGCAGAAGGAATGAAAAGGAATGCACGTCCTGTACATCTCCACAATGTGCCCATGGTGATTGGTCTCAAGGCCCTGATTTTAATTGTAATTCATTTCATTTCCAAGTAATCGTTTCCAGAATATTACTTGTGCAGGCTGGTTTTGCCGCTGGCTGGTTTTGCATCGTGGGCAAGGGGGACGCCGGAGGACGCAGTACTTTGGTGCTCTGTATTGTATAAAATTACGTTCTTTACTGTTTTGTATATATAAATATGTTTGTATTGTTTCTGTCACTGCAGGCTGGTTTGGCATCGTGGGTGATGGGTGCGGCGCGCCGGAGGCCACAGGCGGGGGGCGATACTGTCAGGCCATGGGGATGGCGGTGTACGGCTGTGTGGCGGCGGCGCTGGCGTTTGTGGCTGCTGCTGCCCCTGGCGTGAGTGAGGAGGAGCGGCCGCTGACTGGGCCCGAGTGGCCTGAGGGGGATACTCTGGCTGCAATCATGGTGAGTTGGTTTTCTATATGCGTATCCCGGGGGGATAGATGGTTAATTGGTCAATAACAATCAAGTACAGCCAGTTGATCGGGCCTACAGCAGGGGCAACAGCAAGGCTGAGCGGGCCTTAAGCAAGCTGTCCTACAAGCCTTGCGCCAGCCAGTGATATTGGGATTCACAGAGCAATGGCAATTGGTGTTAGCATATTGTAAAGTTTTCTAATTACGGAAGTTATTCCAGGCCTGGTTGCACCATCATTACACTGTGCCCCAACCCCACGTACACCCACCATTCCCCCCACCCACCCACAGGACCAGTGCCACGCCCTCAGCTACGGCGCCTGCCTCAAGGCCACCGCCCCCCACCGCCGCCTCAGCCGCACACTGGTGGTGGTGGCAAATGCAGCCATAGCGCTGCAGGGGTTGCTGGGCATGGCCCTGCCACCCTCCATGGCGGCGCGCGTGAGCGAGTGCTTTGGGCGACTGGGGAAGCACATTGAGGGGGGCGCGGGGAGGTGATGGGGCTCATGCCCATCCCCGGTTGTCTACTGGGGATAATTCTTCTATTCCTGTGTCCATGGTTTGCTTGTGAGGGCGAGTGCTTTGCCCGATTGGGGAAGCACATTGATGGGGGCTGTCTGGGGGGCGACTGCGGATTGTTCGGAACAATCATTGGCATTTGCCAAGATGAACTGGGGCCGGTCCCTCTGGGTGCTTTTGAGAGCAGTCTGTTTTGTATGTCTCTGCCAGTTGAACTCCGCTTCCCTAGTTCAGGGGTGGATATGGGCATGTAGATGCTGACTTCTATGGCATATATATGCATCACATGGTGGGCGGTGTAAGGGTAGCACGGCAAACTCTCCAGACTGGGTATTGCTACTTCGTCAGATTTCTAATTCAGACATTGCCAAGATTTAAATTTCCGCATGCCAAGCGGCTGTGGTGGTGCCTATCAATTAGGTCCGACCTTGAAGGCGTTAAATCATTTCATGCTGTGGTACATGAAGTGATCAATTTGCATTGCTGAGCAATGTGGGCAACGCCTGGTTGCCAGCTAGTATGCCTGTGAAGTTTGTAAACCCATCTCGCTCAAGTTGACAACCTGATCCATCGCGCATTGTTACACCCGACTCGAAGGGTCTCCAAACACACTGTGGGCGGCAACTGGCATATGATAATTCATCCACCACCATTCCCCAATGCTGCGTGCACTGCAGCTAGCGTACAGCCTATTTGCATATAGATTGCCTACTTTGTAAAACCCTTGTTGACCTCCAAACCCACGCCGTGCAGGAGAGCTGACCTGCATGGCTCGTCTATACTCCAAGCCGAGTCTCAGCATTTGAACTGATCATGCTGAAAACACAGTGCATTAACTTGGAAAATGAATGCACGAATCGTTCCTTGTAAATGTATGTTATGGTCCATACTGAAATCATGCCTATGGTTAGACCTGCTACCACGAGAAAAGATATGCTAGCACAGGCCTGGCCGCGCACTGTAACAGTTGAACCAAGGTTATGGCCTGCCAGCTATACAAAGTATGTCACGCTTCCTCCACCCAAATAAATCACTGTTGTTAATACAATACATTTTGTACTACTGCCATGATGCTCATTTTGCAGTTGAGAGCTCCACAAAGCATCTAAACACAACTTTCTGAAAAACGCACAACTTCCAGGAAAAACAACCTCTGCTATGTGACAAATGTAAAAATGTTGAACAAAAGACACTTCTTCAGTGATGCCCTACCTCAAAAGCAAACAGATGTGATTTACAGAAACAAGCCACGACCGAAGTTATAGACTAACAGTCCCAGCTGAAAAGAAGCATTTTTGTCGGTCCTCAAAAAGAGCAATGTCACTACACAATACACAGGTCAGTATGATACATCGCTCTCGCCCCCCTCCCTCTCCGCCACACACTCCTCCAGGTAGTCCCCAAGCACCTCCTCAAAGTGAGCCATGAAGGCGCCATCCGACACCGTCTTACGCTGCAGCACAGCCGCCTCGCTGCCCCACTCCTCTGCCAGCGCCAGCTCCTGCGCCCTGTTGGCGAGCTTCTCCAGCGGGGACTTGGTCAGCCCCTCGCGGCACATCAGGCACGCCAGGTCGTAGGCGGTCAGGCCCGCCGCCGCGCCCTTCTGAAGGAGCAGGGTGCACATACGCAGGATGCGCGCGCACTCAGGGCGGATGTAAAGCCCATGCGCCGCCAGCAGAGAGAGGTCCTTGTCAGCATCCAGCTCCGCGATATAGGCCAGGGTAGTGGCGTCAAAGGGGGCGGTGGCCTGGGACCAATACTGCCACTCAAAGGAGATGTCCTGCAGGCTGGAGGGCAGGCAGTAGCCGTGGTCGATGGGGATGAGCTGCCAGGTGGCGCCGTCCCTGCGCGCCAGAATGTTGCCGCCGTTCCTGTCGGTGTTGGCCAGGCGCAGGTCCAGCACAGCGATCTTGTGCACCTCCGAGACAGGGAAGGCGCCCGAGCCGCGCTCCTCGCAGTCGCCATCTGCCTCCACAAACTGCTGCAGGCTGCCGATCTTCTGGCCCGACACCTGGGCGGCGCTCTGCTGCTGGCAGGCCACCAACGCGGTGGGAGGCACCCCGCTGAAGTGGCTGTGGTCCAGCACAAACGCCGCCACCTCGCGCACTGCGCCCTCGCCGGGCTTGGTGCCCTTCTTCAGGCCCTCGCCGTCGGGGCTGGAGCTCAGACCCTTGGGGTTGTTCACCGCCAGCGGCTCCTCATCCTCGGGCTTGAACACAGCCACATTGTGGCCCTCCTCATCGCAGATGAAGTAGGACCCGCCAGTGCCGGCAGGGGATAGCTTAGGCGCGTGCCCCTTGGCCAGGCCCGCGCGCGCCTTCTGCAGGTTGTCAAAGAGCTCGTGGGTGGGGCTGGAGAGGGACCCCACCGTGGGCTGCCCGTCAAAGGTGGCCGGCTCCACTGCGATGAGCTCCAGCACGCTGCCGCTGGTGATGCCATAATGCTGGAGGGGCTTGTCGGCGGACAGGACCTCGCCCTGGTACACCAGCTGCTGGGAGTCTGCTGGCACGCCGGTGGCCTCCTCGATGCGGCGGGTGACGGTCTCAGCGGTGTCGTCGGAGCACACCGACAGCTCAAAGTTGGAGCCGCGGGTGTGGGTCCAGCCGACCTTGGTGGTGCTCTTGATCAGCAGGTGCAGGATGGCGCTGTCTGTGGCACTGCTCGGCGCAACTGGGACCAAACTGCGCACAGAACAGGCACGGGGTCAGCAAAGTGGTAAAAGAACCAGGCAATATAAGACAAGGCAAAGCAGCTAGCCACAAAACAAAGCCAAACAGCAACAGGATGGCAGCTACACCAGGCAGAACGAGACATGGCCAAACAGCTGCACCAACCAGGCAACCATGACCAGGCAAGTAGAAACAGGGAATCGGTGTGCAAATGTAAGTAACGGGAGTTGACTGACCTGTTGCTGGAGGGCTTTGCCAGCTTCTCAAAGTTGGAAGCACTGAGCGAAGATGTCAGCGCAGACGTAGGCAGCACCCTGGGGGCGGGATCCCCCAACACGTGCACCTTGCCAGACGCCATTGTCACTTGCATACTCTGGATGTCACTCAGCCTGCATCCCACAGTAGATGGTGAGCAAAGGATTGCAAGGGTGGTTGGGTTATACGTTTTAAACCAAAAGGATGCAGGCCCAATGAAGTGCCTTTGGATCAGGTTGTTCACAATCTGCCCAACCCTGATACAAACAATTGGTGTGGTCAAAGATAGTATGACTTGTTGTCATGCATGTGCTGCATACCTGACAACTAGGTGGACGTAGCCAGTGTCAGATGGGTTGGCAGCCCTCTGGATGTCCAGCGCCCTGGCTATCTCCCCCACTGTCTCGTGCTCCAGCAGCTGCCTGTCGCCAAACGCCAGGGTGTGGGTAGAGGTGAACCAGCCCTTGCTGGCCCTCAGGCGGAGCTTGATGTCCCCCACCGTCTCGTCAGCAAACACAGCGATGGTTTCGTTCTGCTTGGCCCCATCGCCCTCCAGGGTAACCAGGCAAGAGATGCCTGGCAGGGTTTTCCCGAAGAGCTCGTTGGTGTCAGCAACCACGAAGGGTGCTGCAGAGGGGCGGGCGATGCAGGTGGAAGCTGCCATGGTGAGCGAGGAGTGGCTTGCTGACGCACAGGAAGGGAGGACAGGCTGTTTGCACACCGATACCTGCAGCAACAAGGGTCCAGGGCTGAGAACCAAGGGGTGAGGAGGGATCTGGTGAGGTGAAGTGCCCCAGGTGTGGCTAGCTTTACGCCAACTTGGCTGGAGAGGAACCAGTTAAAGAATGCACAGCAAAACACACCAGGCATAACCGGTACGGAGTATTGAATACAGCCCAGAAAGAGATGCCATGCTTGTGGGAAAACCCTAACGGTAGAAACCCTCCCACACTGTGGGCCACAGTCAGTGGTCACCGTGTTTAGTTTTCTGGAGCAACTACCGACAGCCTAATCGAAAGCTAGCCCACTCAGCGGAGTAGCTATGGCTGAGGGTTTCAGCTGCAAAGGCCGGTCAACTATGTGGGCTCTGCCACGCTGGCCCTGATCACGCCAAGTGTGGCGAAAACGTGCACGGTAACCAACCAACCCGCTAACGTCAACGCTGCCTCAATGGTGGGCTCTGCCACAGGCTCTGCTAACAAAGCGAAACACTAGGAAGCTGCAAGGGTCTGTGTCGCTTCCGGGATCACAGCTTCCGAAAACCTCTCCAGTCTGGCGTGGCATGTTTGGCCAGCAATGCACCTTCCGGAACATACAAGGTTGGCACCAGGCCGGCGAAAGACACAAAAGGCCGTGCTTACCAGTGGAAACGGACTGAACAAGGAAGTGCTCCCTCTCCTGGCTGTGTGCTGCAGCAAATGCTCTCCTGCTGGCTGGTTCCCAGCACTGCTGCTCCTGCCCCGACCGCGCAAATGACCATGCACAGGGTTGTCGAGGCTACAAGCACATAAGCTGGGGGGCAGAACACGTAGGGCTGCTCTGCTTGTAAAACTGCTCTAGCTCCTACTGTGGACCTTCAATTCCGCTTTGCAAAGCCAGAAAACTGCCAGCTGTTGCAAAGCGTGTGATCGAACCACCTTCCACCTTCTGGAACCCCCCTCAAACTATCTCAGGGTACACGGGGGTGTTTGGGATACTTTCTTCGTACGTTTGGCCCCTACTACAGAAATCTACAGAAGGCAAAGCAGTGTGATCCTAGTCCATCGAACGAGCAAAGAAAGACGGTGCGAGGTTGGTTGGTGTGGCTCAAATAGACTTTCGTAAACCACGTCCGCGGCCCAGCTGATTTGCCCGCCCAACTTGATTTGGAACCCGATCAGCCTGATCATCAGGGGGGAAAGAGTGTTAACAAAAGCCTGGTGAAACAGCACGTTTTTTCCTCGTCGTTTCCAATCACCATGTTACACCCCTTTCTTTAGCGGGCAGCTTCTCACCCTCACAAGGGATAACTCAGGCCCCGAGTCAGTCAGCTGTCACTGATGTCAACACCCATCGTTTGCTTTGAAAAGAAGGTATGGAAGCAGGGGCGGTGATCCACCGTGCCTGGACAAGTGATTTTGTTGAGCACTTGGTTTATCCATAATTACACCGTTACAATACGCATTACAATGGGCATGCTTTGCAGCAGCACAAGCTTCACACCCTGAAGAAAAGCTGATACCAACTCAAAGTTATTGGCACCCCTACCGGAAACAATTTCACATCCACTGTGGAACCACCTTGAGCAGCGCTTCATGAGGTAGGTAATGGATGTCACCGGTATACCGAAAACACTGCAGATTAGTTTGGTGGTGGTGGTGGAGAAGGAATATGTAGAAGGAGGGGTACCCTCAACTACCATAGTCACAGTACAATAACACCTTATTGAATTTCGTTTGCGTGAAGGCGCATATTGGTTGCACAAAAGAAAACAATGCAACCACTCCTGCTAGTACTCTCCCTTGGTGGGAGAGACCTAATACCTTAGTCCCAAAATCGCTGATTATGTGTGCACAGAGTAGGTCGTGCACGAGGTTTGCCAGTGAGCCAAGCTCCAAAGGCACCCATGCGCCTCTCATCGCCCAATACTGCAGAGGCGCCCAGAAGCACCGGGGGTTGAGGCTTCCTCACTTGTGATTCACAAGCAAGTAAGAGGTGCTGCTTGCAACCCGCACACCACCCGGAGCTGCTTAAAACTCGTCATCGCGATACCTGGCCCCCATCTCCACATCCTTGAAGTCGTACCCCTTGTCTGACCGCACGTTGCCCAACATGGACACCACCTCATCCCCCTCATTCTTCTTGCGCCGCTGGAGGACGACAATTGCCACCACACCCACTGCCAGCACTGCCAGGGCAGCCAATACATAGCCAGCGTATGCCCCTGCCGAGCTGGCACCAGACCTACAGGGCATGGAGGGCGTGATGAGCGGCAGCTGAATTGTGATCAGGCAGGCAGTATTTTTCTAAACTGCTACAATGCTTGAGGCAGGCATGAATGTAGCATTAACCATCACGACGCCAAAATGTCCCCGTGGCATGTTGTGGCACGTCTCATTGTCGCTATACGCATGCGTGACAAAAACAACAATCCAACCAATTGCCGCCACAGAACCAATAAATGTCCCACAGCACTGGTGCATGTGATAGCCACAGCAAACATAACCTGTCGGTTTTGCGCTGGTAGCATGACACCATGTACATGCAAGCATCAGCATGGCCAGTGCAGGTACGTACGTGTCTGTGCCCGCCTCTGCACTGTAGCTGGTGTCGTACACATTTTGCTGCGGTGGAGCAGGCGCGTAGTCGTCGTAGGCGTGGCTGGCGTTATAAGTAGCGGACTTGCTGGCGCTGCTGCCATACGCCTCTTCCTCAGGTGGACTGTATGCACCATCCTCCTCGCCCGCAGGCAGCTTGGCTGTGTGGGAGCCATACTGCTGGTCAATGGTCTCCGGTCGGTAGGTGCCATACTCCTCCTGTGACGCCGGCGTCGCTGCGGTGATGGTTGAGCCATACTCCTCGTCAACGCTGCTGGGTGTTGCCGCGGATGGGCTAGAAGCCCCTGCATGTGAGGCTGTGGGGGCGAGGGCAGGCCCCGAGGTGGGTGCCGCAGGCGCTGCAGCAAGATCCGGTGCCTGTGATGGGGCTTCGGTTGTGGCCAGCGCAGGCGCTGGCGCTGCGGACGGCTTTGTGGAGGATGCGCTTGATGTCACCTGGATAGCCTGTAGGGTTTCAATGGCAACCAGTGAGGCAACTAGTGAGTCGCATGGCGAGGCGCAGGGCTGATTGCACCTAATGCCATTGCATTGATGCAGAGGTTGTGGGTGTGCGTGCAGGTCATTGCGGCAGGAACCTTGCGGGGCCGCATGCTTGATCTACGTGTAGGATGTTCCCCTGGCATGGCATGGCATGGCATGGCGTGGCATGGTCTGTACATGGTCGACTACCAGTGTGCTGGATAGACAGGGCACGCCATGCAAACTCATGGCAAATGCCAAATTTCACCCGATCAATCTGCACAGCAGCAGGCATCACAGCAGGACGGCCAACAAATCGCACCCCTGAATCCTCGTCATAGTAGCTGGTCGCCACTGAGGCAGTTTTGATTGGCCATGCGGTTGGGCCTGCTGGGGGTGACTTTCCAGACCCGTACAAATCTGCAAAGTCACTGGCGTCATCATTGCCGTATTGGCTGGATGCAGGCGGGCTATCGTCTTCAGTGTATGATGAGTATTCAGAGGGTGTCACTGGACCATAGCCCGAGTCTTCCTCCGAACCTGCAAAGCAGCAGTTAGTTTAACGGTATGCAAGGTGTGGTACAGTAGTACAGGAGTGAGAGGAGAGGGGGCCACCCAGGGCCATAAAATGGGCTGCCCTTGGTCCCTAAGAATGCACATATCCAGAAACGTGCAGTGCCAGCCAAAAGAGATCTGAGTGGCGCAAGCTGTGGGGTGGTTTATTTATCCGGCTGGAACGCACGCAATCGGCACAGTGCACGGCGAGGCTTTGAGCACAACTTGAAACTGCAGCGGGCAGGGGAACACCGTTGCCACCTCTGAGCAACAGCGGTGCAGTTAGTCACTGCTTGACCGCAATTGTGCTCACCATATGTGTCGAAGGGGCCCTGCAAGTAACAAAAAGCACAAGTCAACTTGCTGCCCAGGGACCCAAAAAGAAACAAACCACTCCATGTGAATGCCACTTGGTGCAGAGTGCTATCACAGGCTCTCACCTGGGCAAAGACAGTCAGAGAGGTGGCCAGTATCAGGGCAAATATCGTCGCTGACTGGACACTTCTGCACGCCATGGCCACAAGAGGTGGCCAGTGAGGCTTGGTCAAGCCAGTCAAGGTCTCTTGGGCTCAGACTAGTGTGACAAGAGCGATGGTGTTAGTGAAGTTAATACTGCATAAGTGCACCTCTGTGGAAGCACATATTTTGCCGCAAAGGATGGTACTAGCCAGTGCACAAGGTGGGATGTGGTTGCAGGTGTTGGGCTTGGTGGCTTTACACCACAGCGACAAAGCAGTGCACTCCCACGAGGGGACGCTGAAAGAGGATGGCTCCCTTTCAGACCTGTGAGCTTGCGCATATTGCAAGTTGGTTCATTACAATAGGGATAGCGCCATGTGCGTTCAAATTTGAATACCTCACATCTATATACCCCAGCAAGTGAGAGCAGCTAGTGCCACTGGTAGTGGCACAAGTGCAGTGAGCAACTGAGGGCAAACTAGGAGGATGCTACTTCAGTTTGGCTAGCTGAATGTGCTTGCTATGAGCTGTGCCAGTGCTGATAAGGGAAGAGGGCAGAGGGCAATACCAACTGGGTCAGTTGTTCCCAAAGGATCTGCAGTAGGCCGCTGGAAGTTGCATTGCAGGCAGGAAATGACAGTGCCCAGATCCCACACCTTGCGAGACTTTGTGCCCCCGTCCCAGATCCTCCACAGTTTGCAACACACGCACGCCCCAAACCCAGACGCCTCTCCTGACTGTGTGAGCAAACAGAACTGCTCCAGCCCCGCCCAACAGATCAACACGCCAAAAACGTCACAGCAGGAAACGCCCACACCCGCAAACACAGTTAATGCAACCACAAATCCGCTTCCACAAGGAGCTGGAGTGTAATAACGAATTGGTGTGTTGCGCGGAAAGAGCAAAGGCTGGGTCATATCTGGTGGGCGGTCCGGGGGTGGGTCTCGACTGCCAGTGGTGGGTGGTGGGCACTTCGACTTTCACCGATATGCATCCACCAATAAGCCGTGCAGCCAGTCTATTTCATTCTATTTGCAGCTTGATATCACCAGTCACTTCACGTTTGCCGTGGCACTTGCACTGTGTTGCACCTGCTTAAACCCCTTTTGCAACTCCTCGTCGCTGTGGCTACATCGCACCAGTCACCCTCTCATTCGTCCAGTGCTGTTTTGCATTGCTTTGTAAATTGAGTGGGAGTTGGCTTGTCGTCCACTTCTTGTACGGTTGTCTCTGCTTGCCTCACGCCGCAGGGTTACTGCTGTTTGTTTCAGCTTGACGTCAGGACACTAGCGGCCACTTGGTTCCTGATCTTGGCCTCGTCAGCCCTGTCCCAGGGAACCCTTGTCCCATGTGGTGGCTCTAGGAGGAGGAGGTAACTGGGACCGCCACTACATTGGCACTGTGTTGGGCAGCTGCAACTTCACCAGCTCCTATGGAGCAGTACGGCAACAAGAGTACTTACAATGTTGAGAGTGTCCTCAGGACGAACATCATACAGAACTCGGAGTACTACAGGGATATTGCCTTGAAGCTGAGCTCATGGGAGGAGATTGTGGACGAGATCTACGAGAACGTCGACCACGTCGAGCCATGGATGAGCGGGAATGCTCGGGGAGTGTCCACGGCGTTTTGTTTACTGTACCGCTTGTTCACGCTCAAGCTCAGCGTCCAGCAGATCAGCGACTTGCTAAACCACCGGGACTCGCCATACATCAGGGCGGTAGGTACTCCTTTGTGTTTGGGCTTGAGCACGACTATATGCATGCATATGGCTGCCACACATATTCACGGCTACTGGTACCAACCCCTTGACAAATTGGGTGGCTGTTGTTGCAGATCGGGTTCCTCTACCTGCGCTATGTTTGCGACCCCAAGAACCTTTGGAGCTGGTTTGCACCGTATGTGTCAAACGACGAGGTAACAACAATGGCGAACTGGTGCTGCCTATGGAACCATTCACCAGCTTGCAACCAACCCAACTGTGCCTGTGCAGGAGTTTTCTCCAAGCGGGTCAGAAGGCACGACCATCACTGTGGGCGACTTTGCCCGTGACATCTTGCTGGACCAGGTGTGTAAGTGTTTGCACCGTATGGGACTCCTTGTACCTTTCCTGCCAACCTGTTGTCCACCTAACACACTGCTGGTTTGCAGTACTACTTTGAAACCATCTTCCCACGGGTGCCCAAGCCAGTAATGGACGAGATTGCTGCCAACCTTATCAGCCGCGGCCTTCCCGCCAAAGCGTTGGGCAACGCAGGACAAGGTAGGTCCAGCTGTGGTGGTTGCAAGCGCAGTACACACTACCTATGCGGAAGCACTGACTACACTTACGGGAGCCTAATGCTGGATGGCCCTTGCAGGTGGCGGGGACCGACGCGGGATTGAAGATGGCGGGAAGCGGCCTGCGTCAGTCAAGGCATCGCTGTCTGTAGCGTTTGGGCAGCGGGCACCCAACCGGGCTGGCGCGCGTGAGGTGGGCAGGGGGCTTGGAGTAGACAAAGTGCGCCAGCGCTCCTTGTCACCAGTGAGGCCAAGGTATGCCAGGATTCTTGTATTATGACTCGCTACATCCTGATGCTGTAGGTTGCCTAGCATTCTGTGCGGAGCATATGTAGTCATACCAAGCATTCAATCACTTATTGCAGGGATATGCATTATGTTGAGAGTTTTTAAGGCAGTGATTTTGGTGCTTTGCATTAACATCTTTGTAATCTATGCTAACAACCACATGCATCCGGATGTCCTTGCAGGTGGCAGCTGTGCAGGCCATGGGGTTACATTGGCTGTGCGCAGCTGCTGGTAATACAAATGCCACCCATGCCGCCCTGCTTGCCCTGCATTTGCTCCTGCTCTGCTGCAGCACCAATGATGTCAGGTGTTCATATGCGTATTCATGCTGTATCTGCTGCTGTTTGTGGCGTGCAAAGGCAAGTGCAAAGATGCACTGGTTGCATGGAACACGGATGCTTTGTTTCCAAAAGCATGTGTGAATACGCAGGTCCAGTGATGGGCAGCGGCCAGCCAGCAGGGGCAGGGAGTATGACAGAGGCAGAGATAGGGATAGGGATCGCGGCAAGGACGATCGCAGGTACGATGCCACAGATGCTATGGGTGCATTATTATTCTATTATATTTGACGATGCAACAGATGTGTCCCTCTCGCAATCGTTTCTGATGTGCTGCAACCCGCGAAGGCGACACATGGAATGTTGGCGGAAATATTTTTAGCTGCACTGACAGGTTGTATACCTGCTGGATCTTACAGGGAGCGTGACAGAGACCTTGATCGCAACCGTGACAGGGACCGGCCTCCTCCCAGGGAGCGGGACAGGGAGCGGGAGCGGGACCGTCCACCCATCAGGGACAGAGACCGAGATGACCGCAGGTATACAAGCATCTGGCCATGGGATCTGTTCCCGTCGTTGGCACACATGGATGGGTTCATGTGGGCGCCTTGGCCGGAATCAAAGCTTGGGGCAAGACTTTGTGCATGGCACATTTAGAGGTGCTCTGCGCATGGCCCATGGAGGTGTTTACGCAAGAGTGATTGGCTGCACTTTGCATACCAAGTTGGGCTGTTGCACCACAAAAGTGAACCAGCTGCGCGTCCATGTGTGAGAAGCATCATCCGTCCCACAGGCACAGGAGTTACCGGAGCCGAAGCCGCAGCCGGGACCGAAAACGCCGCAGCCGCAGCAAGGACTCAAGGTAAGACCTGTGCATGCTGCCGGGCACCAGTTGGCATGGAGGGGAATGTTCACTCATTGCTTGGCGCAAAATGCAAATGGGGTTAGCCTAGCTTGAATTTGAAGTACGTTGAAAATAAGAGACAGAAATTGGGTACCTGGATTGCATGAATGGACATTGCATGACATCATGACATGCCAAATGGTGCAAGACCAACTGCTAATCTGGCTGTATTGCTGGAATGCATGTAAGTAACTAACTATGACATGCCAAATGGTGCTGCTGCTTGTGCAGGGACACACGTGATGCACGCGACGTGTTCCGGGAGTCTGCTGCCTCTCTGCATGACATCGACCGCGTGCGGTCAGCATACGGCGCATCGACATCTATGTCACTGAGCGACCGCGACGCGGGCAAGAAGGGAGTGGGGCGGGGTGAGGAGGTGTACCGCTTGGGAGGGTCCTCTTCATGGCGGTAGAAGTTGCTGTATGATGGTGGAGGGCTGGATGGTGGCAGCGGGGTGGCATCGACTGCTTCGCCTGCCAATGGCGCAAGCTCATGGCCTTGGGTGCATCAGCTTCAAGTTTCTGCTATAGTTCATGCATGCCTGATGGCTGGAGGTGAAGCCTTCCCAAGCTGGTGCTAGTGGCGTGCTGCACCTTGTCTTCAAGACATGGGGCGTGCTGGGAGTAGGTTCTGTGGATTTGCCTAAGTCGGGAGCATGGATGCCTTTCATACTGGTGGGACTATTTCTTTCCAGCAATAGCAAGTGGATAATAGCGTTCTCGTTTTAGTGAGCAGCTTGCGGGCACAGTAGGACATGTTGGGCCTGGCAGCGGTATGGAACGGAGTTGCCCATTCCCCCACATATTGTGACAGAGTTATGGCGATCCGTTTCCTATGAAACAGTCCTTGCCATGCAAATGGTGTGCATGTTGCTTTGCTGCTTTCCTTTTCCACAAGCAGGCCTGCACTGTGCAATGGAAAAGGAAGGGCATTGCCAACGAGACTTGAAGGTATATTATTGCCCCCTTGGGAGCTGAGCTCGGCCTGGACACGAGGTTTGTGTTTAGCCTTTTGTCACACGATTGTGTGCAAAATCGGTTGTCCGAGGCAACAAGTAACAACTGCACGCTCTTTAGAACCCGTCACAGCTGTTCCATTGTCCTCCTGAACCTGTGAACGTGACAGTGCCGGTCGGGATCTGTGGGTCTGGATGTGCAGCTTTAAAGCCATGGTGAAATGACTAATGCGTGATTCCTTTCGCGTCTGGTGTCTGTGGAATCGGGATTTAACTGCAAGGCTTTTGCAAAAACGTCGTGGGCAAGGGGCTGCTGTGGCATTGAACCCGCAACGTAACGGTACACAGGGCACTCTTGACAGACATGGGCCTGAAAGGACATCTGTGAGCCAAACCGTGAGCTGCTGAGGCACACAATGAAGAAGGCGCTGACGCAGGGGAGGCGTGCGTTGTCTTCCCGGGGATCCCAGCCACTCGATCCAGGGCCAAGCACCTCCACCAGCAACAGAAGGTGCGCTGCAGGTGGTGCAGAGGCGTTTTGTTTGCAATTTGAGAGTAGAACCAGGTTGCAACGAGGCGTTGCCTGTGGTTGGCAGGTTGAGGTTCAGAAGGCGAAGGAGCAAGGCTATTGATGGGTCCAAAGCGGACGAAGATCCTCGCCAGTTTCAGCTAGAATGGGGAATCACGTTGGAGGAGGAGGTGAGCTGTGCAGGGACACCATACCCACCTGGTTGCTTTGCTTCTTAGCCAGATGTGGAGGTGTAAGACGGTTGCATAGAGCCAAACACCCGAGCAGAACATGCACCACTGTCTACTGGGGTGCTGGGATGTCTGCAATCTTACCACTTGTCACATTATTCCACATCTGACTGAGGAGCAGCTGCTTTGCAGCAGTACACCTGTAGGCAGCACACTGCACAATGCTCACAGACCTTACCATGTGTATCTTTCAGGACAAGAGGCTCCGGCAGTTCCGCGAGGTGCTGAGGGAACTGGGGATCCTGAGCCCTGTATTTGGTGAGCCCTGAGCTGGTTTTCCTGTTGCTCAGTGGCACTTGAAATATCCCGTGCTTGGCTGCATGTTCAGCAAGTTGACTGGGGCACGCATTGGGTGCAGACTATTTCTACTTGCGGAGGTTCCTGCGGGCACGAGGGCATGATGTGGGCAAGGCCAAGGACATGTTTGTCCACCATGTCAAGTTCAGGGAAGAGCACCAAGTGGAGACCATTCTGGAGGAATTTAAGTTCCCAGAGCGAGACGCGTTCATCGCTGCCTACCCCCAGGGCTACCACAAAACAGACAAGATGGTGCGTTGCTGCGCACCCTTTAGGGGCACCAAGGAACAGACAGACAGGGGTGGTGTGCTGCTCTCTTTGCTGCGTACCCTCAGGGGTATCACGGAACAGACAGGGGTGTACCACAAAATAGGCAAGGTGGTGGGCATGGCGAGGTTTTACTTGGGGGCACTTGGCAGCGGCGTGTGGACAACAAGAGTGCATGGCGTATGGCCGCTGGTGGTAAATTGCATCCCAATTGGGGCCCGCATGTGGCTGTGTGTGTAACTGGTGGCGGTGCCGTTGCACTGCAGGGCCGGCCGGTGTACATTCAGCACATAGGCCAGATCAACTTCAAGAAGATTCTGGAGATCACCACAGAGGAGAAGATGCTGAGGTTCCACATACAGGAGTACGAGCGGTGCCTCAAGTTCATCTTCCCGGTGTGCAGCAAGGTTGCGGGGAGGCACATTGAGAAGACGATGGCGGTGTTGGATGTGCGAGGTGAGGGTTGATCTGCGGCGTGCATGGGGCCGATTGAGTAGTGCATATGCAAATCATGGACAGACCGCATGCAATTTGAGTGGGCGCTTTTGTGATTGGGCACACAGAAATGGATGCATGGGTGCGTTGAGATGACAGAGGCTGTGCGGGGAAGCCTGTCAAGCATGCAGGGTGAATTAACACAAAAGGCACACAGCCCATAGTTGCATGGCATGGGAATGGACACGTGGACCACCAGTGCATGGCTGCGTGCTATGAGGACGGGCAGATAATGCATTGTTAAAATCGTGTAATCTTGAGTGGACACACAGGTACAAATCATAGGTGCATGCAAATGTGAATGGACACACAGGTGGCCTCAAGGTGATGGTGCAGTGGGGAATTGACTGGTATACAACAGTTCCTGGATGCATGCCGATGGCTCATGTGCACCATCTGCAGGCGTTGGGCTGAAGCACATCACTGGGGACATCAAGCGCCTGGTCCTCAAGATGATGAAGGTCGATTCTGACAACTACCCCGAGACGCTGGGCAAGACGCTCATCATCAATGCACCCACGGTGTTCAGGATGGTGTTCAACATGTTCAAGCCTGCGCTGGATGTGCGCACCCAGGCCAAGATTGAGGTACAGTCCCTGAACCCTAAGCCCTTAACCCTAAATCTCAAGCCCCAAACTCTAAACAGTATCTGCATGGCAGCTGGTGGTCAGGTAGCTCCATATGGTCATGATGCAGCCATGGTTAGTAGTGATAAGGCGCATGGAGCGGACATGGTACCTAGGTGCATGCATCCCATCATACAACAAATTTGGCAGTCAACCGTATGCACACGGTGCCACATAGTTATATCCTCACAGTGCGTGAGGACCTGCGCCTGAAGGTCCTCAGCATCCAGGATAATCGGTCCTCGATATGCCTGCATACGTGTATTGTTAGTGGTGTACAGGTGCTCGGGATGAATTACAAATACTTTCTTTTTTGTTATTGAAAAGAACTAAGCTAGTGGTAGGTATGAATACCATGTAGCTGATCGGAGGTAGGTGTGAGATTACATAAATGTAATCAATTGTTAAGAAATGGTATGATTGCATAAATGGATCATTTTTGTCAATGCTCATGTCTGTTGTGGCTTGCAGGTGCTTGGGACCAGCTACCACGACGCCCTGTTCAGGTACATCGACCCAAAAAACGTGCTGGAGTATATGGGCGGCAAGTCCAAGGGCACGCTGGTGGACGACCTGGGCCCATGGAACGACCCAGAGCTGGTGGCGGAGGTCACACGCGAGTATGACTTCAGGGTGAAGCGGGCGCAGGCAGCGGATCACACCACGGAGTCGGACGGGGACTACAACGGTCCCAGCGATGCAGACATGGGTGGGTTGGGTGGGTGGTTGTGTGCGTTGCAGCACGGCTGCCGGGTTAGCAGTTACACCTGTAATGTACTGCATATTTCAAGGCATTGGTGCTGACCATTTACCATGTGCGATTTGCTTGTCTAGGTCTTTTGGCATCTCTTTTACCATTCCTGAATGTTACAAAGGTGTAGATTTCTTGCAAGCAGCGCACCCATTGTTGCCCTAACATAGGTTTTGGTGTGTGGCATGAGTGCCTGTGCTTGCCATCTTGACCGCTTTGTGGTGTGCACGCAGCAGAATCTGAGTCGGACTTCACAGATGCAGAGAGGAGTAATCGCACCCCCCGAGGGGGTTATGCAGCCTGTAAGTACAGCTATTTGCAGCGCAGACTGATCAGGCAACTAATCCTCACATACTCCAGGCAATGCCAGTTCTCCCCTTACATTTGATCTCTTTTACTCACTCTGTTGGGGGCTAGCATGCACTTGGTGGTACAGCAGCCCATTTTGCGGCCTTGGCTTTTGTTTTCTTCTCTGTGGGTTCAAAAGCAACCTGTCATTTGGACGGATTGTGCAATCTGCTTTTTTTAGTTGTCATGGAACGTGGAATCTGTGATTTACATGTTTATGCATTGCAGACACGGATGATGAGGCGTACTACTCCCCCAAGTCTGGCAACTCCTTCAGCAGCGCGCTGTCTGTGGTCAGCAGGAGCGGGAGCCTGGTGGACTCCGACTCAGATGCCAGCCCATCAGCCACGCCGCTGGCAACGCCCACGCCCACGCCTGGAACACGGGTAAGCAGAGCAACATGCATGCACTGAACCTTGACCCAAAAGTGAAGTAGGCATTGTTCCTTGCTGATTCGTGCCTGTTGCAAACACGTGTACGATTGGTCCTGACCCATTTTCCACATGCTGTCAAGGTCTTGAACCAATGTGTGGTTTCCCCCAGGACACCAGCAAGGTGGTGATTGGCAGCATGGTGGCGGACGTCAGTGACGATGCACTGGCGGCACGGCACTTGAAGCTACCTGCTGTTGGTAAGCAATACTGGTGGAGGGTTTCAGTTTTATGAAGCTTCCTGTGTAGTGAGCCATTCATGCTGTGGGTTCTTAGTCTATGGTTGAAACTGCCTGCTGTCGGTGGGCGGCTGTTAGGGGTTTTGGGTGAAGCTGCCTGCTGTGGGTGAGCCACAAGCATGCATTTCCATTTAATCCTCTGGGATCACGCTGTCAAGCCCACACGCGCCGGTACTTTGAAGTGCCCAGTACTGAACCCCTGGTGTTCATCGTAAAGCCACACTTGCAGCACCTGTGCCTTGACCATCCCCGTAAATGAAACTTGGGAATGTTTGTATAGAGTAATTACATGTTTGTATAAAAAAGAGGACTCGACTGCTGTGTCGCTTGCTTGCAGCTCGAGTGCAGGCCCTGGAGAAGCAGCTGGTCAAGCTGCAGCCGGGCCTGGAGCACACCTTGGGCCACCGCCACGCGCGCAAGCCCATTGGCAGCGGCACCCTCATGGACCGGGTGGAGGCGCTGGAGGATGCAATGGAGGTCATGGTCAAGGCACAGGTGAGGGCGACAGGCCGGGATATGATTACATTTCATTGTGCATTCAATCATGTGCTGGGGGGCACATCTCTATAGCATCTTGGGGATTCATCGTACCAGCGCCTGCCAGTGGAGATTACAATTTGGAGTTGCGTGTCATCGCTTATTGGCTGTGCTCTGCATCAGCGTGATTGTATGCAGCAGTGTCTCATATGGTGAGATGAGGAGCGTAGTCATTTGGGTTAATAATTTTATTGCACCAGCACCTGATGCGTGGGTCACTGCGTGCAGGAGGTGCAGTTGCAGGAGACGCAAAGGCTGCGGGATGCAGCTGGCCCCGCCAACGCCCCAGCTGCATCGCTGTGCGGCTGCTGCACGGTCATGTGATGGCACCCTGCGAGGACAGAAATAAACGCGAGCTGGTGCCGGTCATGCTGGTGTATTTTGGTTTGAATCTGGTTGGTTGCCGCAACAGGCATATTGCTTGCAGTGTTTGCTTTGCACGGCTGCAAGGCAGCATCTGATTGAGGCCCATCCGCCATCCGCAGTGTGAGCATCAAGAATTATTCTTTTCCATTCTATTTGGGCAGTGACTTGGGTCCCACTGCACGTGGTCCTAACAGTTGGTGCCATTCTCACCAACTTTTTTTGTGTCAGGCTGAGATGCCATCAGGTGGCTCATGCGGTCTGGGGGCATACACGCCCTGTGAACGAAGTAGTATATGCATGTATATATGCAGTAGTCGGTATGCCACGCGCTCCTGAAGCAAGGCAGCCTTGACACGCGCGGTATGTACATCACTACCAGCAGCACTGGTCACAAGGGGTAATCCACTTCACTGCCTGATAGTGTCGCCGCTGTAAAGTGGTTTTTTGTGCAACAGTGCGCAATAGTTTGTTGCCCAAATGCGGACCCCAGGCCTTGTGCGAGGTCAATCAGAACCAATTTGTTCCAATGGTGCAAAGGCACGAGAATGTCCCCACTGGGTGTTACAGAGGTGACTAAGCTTGATCTGTAGGAATCGAGTCAACCCCAATGTTGCCAACCCTCAATTGGAGCAGAAAACACCCGATGCTTCTAGCTGGCTGCTTTGTCGCTCAGACCGTTGTGTTTCGTCTGCTTGTGGCGGTGCTTGCTGCCTCCAGAGGGCACCGCTGGGGTGTGAGGGTGCGCAATGTCTTCTTCACTTGTCTTCACCAGCCCGCAATACCCTGCAGGTGTATGTGTACACTGTCGTGAGGGATGGACCCCTGAACCTTGCAAGAGCCTGGCAGCAGCTTTCTTGCCTTGTAAGCAGCAGCCCAGCAGGGGGTAGCTGCCATGCATTGCAGGGGTTGCAGGTTGGGGTCCTCTTAAAGACGATACAATGGCCCATCCAGTCACAGTGGAGACCACGCGCGCTTCTATTCAGACCCAGTAACAAGCTTTGCAAGGCAACACTTGCACGTTGACCCAGATGAGGCTCCTCTCGCAGGCCTATTTTGTCGTTAGTACAAGGCTTGCTTGTTGGAATGCAGTGCATTCTATGCACGTACCGTCCCAGACGTCTGGAAACGCTGTGCTCCTGGCATACTCGTGTTGCACTATGTGGTGCTCAGAGGCTTCAATGAGCTTGTCAGTGTCGAAGTGGCCTGACATGATCCCCAGAAACCAGACAGGCGTGGCTCATAGCACGGCCATCACCATCGACCGTCGTGTCCTGCCGTTGACTAAGGACATGCCGGGGGAACAGCAACGGTGCCGTCGAGTATTAGAGTCGCTAAACCCAGCAAGAGCTTGTTCTACCCTAAGTGGCGTCCACGAGAAGTGATAAACTTGAGTCTACCACATATGCATGCATGTGGCTGTGTCTACAACATACATGCCAAGCCTTGACGCCAGTTCTCAACAAGAACGTTTCAGGAAAGTGTCACTGCTGCGTCCCAGCCACATAGCAAGCGTCACATACAGTACTGGCGGTGTATCGCCTATTTAATATAGGTTAAAAGGTGAGGAAGGTCCCTGTAAGTGGGTGGTATATCATTCTCCATATTGTTCTCCATATATGCGTGTGGTCCGACCGCGGACTTGACAAGTTCTTTGCCGCCCAAAACGCTGCTATGTGGGCAAAATGGTGCATTGCAAGTAAACCAACGGTGCACCCCTCTCAAATGACTATAGGGGCTATCTACTTGACACCCACCCACTTCACTCCTGCGAAAGCATGCATGCATGACTGATAGGCACCCGACGTAACCCTGGGCGGGCCGTGTCCCTGTAGCTGTTCAGCGGTGTCTATTGCAGCCTAAGCTGCGTTTTCCGTGGCTAGGCGTCGCTGTTGGGAAGCGTAGCGCTGGGATGGGTGTGCCAGTGGGGGCCATGCAGGGGCATGCCATGCGAGGGCGTTTGGGGCGTGGAGGAGGGTGGAAGGTCCTTGCAATCGCAGCCTTCCTCAGATACGCCATCTTCGTGCACTGTAGGCAGGAACTGACTGGCGCCGAGGAGCATCTGCTCCAGCACTTGCAAGACAACGGGGCAAAGGTGGGTGGTACTGCGTTCCTCAGTCCCTTGTCCCTGCCTACAGGCCTCCCAGCAGTACAGCAGATCAGCATTCTTGTTCCTTCCAGCCTTCGCTGTAGTAGCCGATGAAGTCTGCAAGCGTGGGTGGCAGTCTTGTTCCTTCCAGTCTGCAAGCGTGGGTGGCAGTCTTGTTCCTTCCAGCCTTTGCTGTAGTAGCCGAGGAAGTCTGCAAGGTCCATGGCTGCGAAAGTGTTATAGGTGGTAGTAGATTGTGGTTGGCATGAAATCGATCTTGCAGCCCGCTATATCACAGACCCCCGCCCAACACCGTTGACTCATAACGGACCTTGCGCAACCCAGTGTATTGCCTGGCGCAGGTTGGGTACACCATAGGCTATGCCTGCGACAACTGCACGAGGGGAGCCATCGCCTCGCAAGACTACGAGGTACTGGCGCACCTCCACCTCACAGCCTGTGCACCCTTACATACAGCCAGCCTCACTGAGACCCTGACAGGGCCTTGTTAGGCCTTGGTGCACTGAAAGGCGCACAAATGCACAGCAGGGCCAGGCTCCAAAGCAAAATACCTGCTACATGAACCCTTGCCTGCACGCCCACTGTAGCCCACCACCACCACATCCCCGGCCCCCCCTCCACCACACCACCACCACCACCACCACTCCTCCCATCCACCCACCCAACCACCACCATGTTCATCAACCACCACCACTGGCACCACCCCGCAGGCAGGCGACACCATCTTCATGCTCCCCAACCACCTGTCCATCGACCTGGGCCCCATGACCACCTACGATGCATCCACAGTGGAGCTCCTGAGGCGCATGCACAAGGAGCCGGGGTTCAACGCCACCTATGCCGCGTGGTGGGCCACGGTGCCGCCACCTGGCGGCCTGCTCACGCCCTGGACCTTAAACCCTAAGCAGGTGGAGGAGCTGCAGTCGGCGTTCATGGTGGGTGGCGGAGTCCTACACCCTGAAACCCTAAATTCTAGGACCCTAGGCATGCACAAGGAGGAGCCGGGGTGCACAGGCCACCATTCAACACCCGGGTGGCAGGCACCCTAAAACCTTTAACCCTGAAACCCTAAACCCTTATGCTGCACGAGGTGGAGGCGCTGCACCCATCGTCCATGACTGTCAACCCTAAGACCCTAAGAAGCTTGTAACAGTGTAAACTTGAAGCCTCGTATGGACCTCAACAGGATCCGCCTGTGCCTCGCAGGCCAAGTATGTGCGCCGGCAGGTGGATGCGGCACAAGCGGTGTTTGAGGGGAGGGCGCCCAACACCCAGGCGCTGCGGGACATACTTGGTGGGGACTACGTCAGCTGGGAGCAGTTCTGCTACCTGGTTGGGATGGTACGTGAACTGCCATGAATCCACTGATTTCATTTGATCAAACGCTTGTTATTTCTTTACATGTGTTAATTCTTTTCAGACAATATGTGCATGGTGATTTGCTAGAAGAAAGTCCCCGTTTGTTTGAAGGTGCACTGAATCTGACATTGTGTTCGCGATGTTGTCTTTGCAACTGGGAGCAATTGCGCTACCTGATGAGGATATAGAAAATCAGTGACACATCATTTCCGCCCTGCAGGTATCCTCCCAAAGCATCTCCTAGTGGGAGTACATTTATGGCACCCCCTGGTACATTTTTGGCATCTCCTAGTGGGATGGTCATTTGCATTGATGATGCTGGTGGTAAATGGCCAATTCTGGAGAGGTGCAGACACCACCTCAAAACCGTTTTCTGAAACCCATTTTGTGATATCATTAAGGTTATGCCATCCCATTTTCCCCCCGGGGCTGCAGGTTGCCTCCCATGGCATCTCCTGGTGGGAGCGCATCGATGGCTCCCTTAACACATTCACGTGGATGGAGCCAGCTAACGACGGGCAAGAAGAGGGGCCAATGCATCTTCGAAACCCTTTTAAATCCTGTCCGTAACCCCTTGTAAAATCTTAGTAAGGTGAACATCTCAAAGTCCCCCGCCCTCCCCCCAACCCAGGTTGCCTCCCATAGCATCTCCTGGTGGGAGCGCATTGATGGCGTCGTCAAGACATTCACGTACATGATGCCGGTGGTGGAGCTGGCCAACCACGGGCATGACAAGGTGGAAAATGCGGTGCGGGAGGAGTCGTTCGTGGGTGGAAACTTCACGTACAAGGCTGTGCGGAGCATACGCAAGGGGGAGGAGGTGAGGGTGGATGAGAGGGGGGCCACATGCGGGTGTGGGTGGGTGGGCTGCTGTTACGCTTGGGTTTCTGTGTTACAGAGAGCCAGTTATTTTATCCCAGTCAGTGGACCATTGTATTTGGTAAAATTCTGGCTGGCTGCAACCTGCGTTCACAAATCGTACTGGTTCACAATTGCACCGGTACTGCAACCTGCATTCACAAATCGTAAACCCTAAAACCGTAAACCCTAAACCTAAACCCTAAAACCCTAAACAGTTCACTATTGCACAGGTACTGCAACCTGTGTTCACAGATTGTCAGCTATCCAGCTGCCCCAACAGATTTATGATTCGATCATTTCCAACTGGCATTTAATGGCAATTTGCAGCTGTCATTCAACCGCCCCACACCCTATTGCTACCCACATTGTGTGGCACATGGTACTCACCTTCCCCCCTGCACCACACTGCGCACATCCCATGTCATCCACACCGTCACAATCCCCCACAGCACCCACCCGCGGCCGCAGAACCGCCAGGACTACATCCGCAAACCCTTAACCCCAATCCCAAAACGCAGATCCGCCAGGACTACATACGCAACTTCCTGCAGCGCAACGACAACGCCTTTATGTGGTACGGGTTTGTGCACGACGTGGAGCCGCCCCTGCTGTGCGTGGCTGACAGGTGGAACTTTGACCCCCGCACCGACACCTATGACAAGATCAAGGCCTACCCCAAGGATGATGCGGAGTACGGTAAGTCCAAATCCCTCTTTAGGGTTTCAAGTTGCCCCTGGTAAATGAACCTGATCGCCAAGCTTGTCAGCGCACCACCACCAAAGCCATGCCACTCGCCACAGGCTTGACCCTGGCTGTTTCGTACCCTGAGTAAGGGTCTAGCACCCTGCTTGGCCACCAGACACTGGGCCCCTGAACACACACCTGGCCTCCCTCCCACTACCAATGAAGAAAACTTGCTGGGCGCTGGCACTGACACTTGGCAGGGAGACGATTCAAATGCCTTTCAAAACCCCTGCCAACCTGCTCCCCACCTCGAGGAAATTTTCACCCACCCACCCACCGACCCAAATCCCCTCCCTTGCAGACCTGCTTTCCCCCTCCATGGCCAAAAGGGAGCTCAAGAGGCTGACCGCCAGGCTGGCGATATTCCCCACCACCCGCCACCACGACCAGGTGCTGCTGGCTGCCGGCACCGCTACCTGGCAGGACGCCATGGTGCTGCGCATGCGCATCAAGCGCAAGCAGGCGATCGAGTACAACATCGCCAAGCTGAAGGCCATGCTGGAGAGGGAGCTGTAGCATGCAGGGGGGTAACAGTACATAGATGAGGAGGGGTAGAGGCATTGGGAAAGGTGGAAGGGAGATGGCGCTGCGCGGCTTTCAAGGTCCACGTAAGCTTTTATCTAATGAGGCAGAGCGCAAAGGTGGTGGGCATGCGCACCATGCCTAGGGCGCAAGCAGGTGGTCGCTATCTTATTTTTTCACATAATAATTACAGTTTTGCCACAGACAATCCACCAGGACATTAATTATTTTTATTGCAACACTATTTGTGCCCACGGCCATGCATGGGCAGCCCATTCGTTTGGAACAGCAACACTTACTTGCTTGAAGTGCTAACGATGCTTGCAACTCGGAATCAGTCACATGTCGCTGCAGCGAATATTGAGTCAATTAACTTATATTATTTGCAGTGATTTCATAGATCACACAGGTACAAAAATCAACTGCTCAATGGTGCGAGAAATGGAAAAGCCTACCTAGCAATACAAATTCCCTGAACGCACTCAGTAAACTGCTCAAACTCACATCCACTCCATATTTTACCCCCCCCTACTCCCTGCATCCCTCCATCAGGGCTCAAATAGCGCCATCCCCACACCACCCACGTCTCCCTCCTGCCCCCCACCCCCCTCCACGCCCCCTGCCCCCCCACCCGTGACAGCGCGCGTGCCCCTCATGCTACCCAGCGCCACACCACCAGCCACCTCCCCCACTGCGGTGGCTTCAGCAGCTGCAGCTGTGGCTGTGGCTGTGGCTGTGGCTGTGGCAGCTGCGTCCCTCTTGCCCTGTGCAGCCGCCTGTGCCCCCTCTGCTACCCCCATCTCTCGCGCAATCTCTTGCGCACGGTCAGACACCTGCGGAGAAGGGGAGGGATGGAGGTGGGGGCAGTGGAAATGATGTGTCGGTGGTGGGCATCTGGAAGAGTGCAGGTGACAGGAAAAAGTGTTGCTGCCTTCCCATGCATCAGCTGGGCTCACAAGGCAACCACTCTCCACCTGCACGGTTATAGCCCCAGGTGTGCACTGCCTGGTGATTACATCCCCAGTAAGACTACCTGCTATTCGCTATCTATGTATTGTTTTTTGCATTTGCGCGCACCTCCTTGTCCTGCTCCTTTGCCACCACCTCCTTGATCTCCTTCTTGCCCTTCTGCACAGTCTTCTCAGCAAGCTCAACAGCAGCCTCCACGGCCGCAGTGATGTTCACCTCACCGCCACCGCTCCCCTTGCCAATCTGCTGCAGCACCTGCAAAAGAATTTCATGAAGTCAAAATCCCTAATACACAACAGGGATTCACCTTCTTTGGCAGGCTATTGCACATAGAAGTTGCCCAGCAACTTTCAAATATTATTATTTTCAACTGCAGCAAAAAGGAGGACATGATCCGACTCAAATAGAGAGCAGAAGAGGTGATGCAAAATGAACTAAAATAGGAGGAAGAGACAAGCTACAGATCGAGAGACGGGCTCACACAAACAGGGAAAAGGTTGAGATATGCAGGGGCTTGAGCCGAATGAGAAACACTCACCTGCTCGGTGGCATTGGAGTTGAGAGCGATGGGAGTAACGGAGGCGGTTGGCGGGGCAGCGGTGGTGGAGGGTCTGGTGGTGGAGGTGGAGGAGGGGGTGGCTGTGGCTGTGGTTTTGGCATCTGCCAGCTCCTGTGCCTGCGTATCCTCCTTTTCCTCCTTGGCCAGGTCCTCCACCATGGTCATGAGGGCGCTGGTCTTGTCGGTCTGAAAAGGGGGAGGTGTGTGTGGACATAATACTTGGACATGTCAAAGCGAGTGAACACCTGGCAGGGAAGTGCCATCACATTACATTGGACACCAAACGTAAAAAGAATTTGAAGAAGGAAAATAGTGCAATAGTAATGTGACATAATTATTTATATGCAATGTGATGTAAATAATGCCGCCGTGTTTGGGAGCGTTTGGTTTCTTTCTCTCTTCTAATGAATGAATTACATGCAATAGTAATGTGATGTGATGGCGGACAATGGGTATTGGCAATGTAATGTGATGGCACCAATGGCATCAAACAGGCCAATCGAAGAGCCTGCCCCCACCCACCTTGACCTTCTTCAGCGTCTCCATGGTTGCGTTCACCCTGGCGGCTGCATCCTGGGTGGTGGTCACTGCCTGCTGGAGCGCACTCAGTGCAGCCTTGTGGCCCTGCACAGGCAAATATAGTGGAATTAAGTTAAATACCTCTAAAATTATGCCATCAAGCAGGCAACAACGCCCCAGCTAGCATGCGCATGCGACTAGCGCATTGGGATAATCCGTAGCTTTGTTAATTCAGCACATTGTGAACAAGGGGTGGATAGAAATGGATTTGAATGCCTCCCTCCCCCGTCCTTTCCCTGTTCCAACCACCCAGCCCCTGCCCACCAACCTGCTCATCCCCTCCCCTCCTTGCATCCACAGTGACCCGCTCCACCTCGTCCAGTGCCACCTGCGTCTGGCGTACAGCTGACAGCGTGTCGTTGGTCTGCACAAGGAAGACGTGCAGCTCAGCAGCGGTGCTGCCACTGCCCTCACCCGCATCATTCTCCGCCTGTAGCAAAGGGAATAACAATATGAGAAAATGGATCTACCTTTCATTTATACAATATGACAAACCACTCATGGGGAAAGACACAGCATTAAAAAATACTGATAACCAAATCATAATAACAGTGCCCAAACAGTTACTGCTGCCGTCAACCAGGCATTTAATGTAGTATTCCTGTAACTGCAACCATGCAAGCAGTGACGTACCGCTGTGGTGTCCGAGGTGTTACCCTCCCCTGCCAACTCGCCACCTGGCATGCTTCCAGTGCTCGACGTACGGGTGGCATTCCCTGCCACCTCCTTGCCACCCACCACAGCCCCCTCCTCTGCCTGTCCTTCCTTGCCAGACCCCTGAAAATCACAGTAACGAAAGCAACACATATTCAGAGTTGCTTACTGGTAATTGGCGCGGCATGTGCAATGCCACTGCTAACCTGGACACATAGCTGGAATCCCATGCAATCGTGGAAAAAAAAAAAATCGAGTGCTTCTGGACCAGGACATAATTGCGCGATGGCGTCGTACCTGTCCCAGCGCGCCCGCCTCCCCCCCTTTCCCCCCTGCTTTGCTCCCTTTTCGCCTCCCTTCCTCGGCCTGCACCCTTGCTGCCGTGGCGTTGAGTGTGGCCGTCATTGCCTCCAGGCTGGCCAGTGTTGAGTTGACCTTGCGCTTCATGCCCTCTAGCTGGACTGTCACCGCGCCTGCAGCGGAGTGGATGATCATGTTGAGATGATCATGATAAGGCTGGGAATGACCATGGTAGTGGTGGACGGTGATGACAAAGCAGCACATGATCGCAATGATGATGACCTAAATGGCCACCATGATTATGACGGCGCCCACGGTGGTGGTGGCGGCGAAGAAGCAAAAAGTCATGACAATAACGAGAATGATCACACTGATGATAACAAACATGGATGATGATGGTGATGATGACCACACTGATGATGAAGACGGTGATGATGATGGTAATCACACAGCTGATGGTGTTGACTCACCCAGCACCTCGGCGTCCTTGGTGGCGCTGCTCTTCTGCCCCAGCTGCCACCAAAAGTGCGCAGGCGTGTCGCGGTCAGCCTGCTGCGTGGCGTTGATGTGCGCGTCAAGGATGGCGGCAGCAGCAACCACCGTGGACAGCGCCTGCGTGGCCTCCTCCTGGATTGATGACAGGTGGAGCTCGGCCTCTGAGGCTGCCTCCACAGCCACTGCGGCCACGCGGGCGGCCTGCTCTGTGGCGCTGGCCTTGGCAACCTACAGGGCAAAGGAAAGGCTTGTTTTAATCAGGATTGGTTGTTGTTTCTTATTTGAATTTGGCTCCTGCTGGGTCATATTGGGTTTTCCACTCAGTGCCTGTCGCTTCCAGCATCTGCAGATGTCCGGGTTGCATTTGTGGGAGAAAACACAGCAGAATTCCTCAAGGTTACCCCAACATTTGCTTCTAATCCCTTAACCCTTTTTTCAAAACCTTTTCTTTTTTACCCTAACCCTGTCACCCTACTCCCACCTTTGCCTCCTCCTGCGCCAGCTTCTTTGCCATGTTGACCACCTGGTTCTCCTTGTGCATGGCCAGGATGGTGGCCTCGGTGCAGTACACAGCGGCAACAATGCCAAAGGCAAGCAGCAGGATGGCCCACCGCCGCCGAGACCGCCACAGCGCAGAGCCTAAGCAGCACAAAAGGGGAATGGTTGCCAATGATACCGCAAGACTGACTCAGCTCAGGTTGAGTATGAGGGTGGTTGATTTAGGGCCAGAGTGTCAGATGGTCTGCCATGATGGAGTGCAATTGGGCAATGTGCCCTGTCCATGGCAATGGGACAGTCAGACCACCTGCGCCATAGTCTTGACACGCACTTTTTACGCACTCTTCATGCTTTGGTTTTTTATCAGACCTCCAGCAGCCCACCTTTGATCATGTCCACGTCGTAGCCCAGCATGCCCCGCTGGCGCGCGGTGATTGCCAGGAATATGGCGGCAGGGAACACATACGCGATCAGCACCGAGGCCGTGGCCCCAGTCAGCGCCAGGATGAACTCGGTGTTGGGGATGAGCAGTGCAGCAGCCAGGGCAATGCCTACATAAATATTGCATATGTGGTGTGTAATCATTGACTTGGTACTGTGAAATCATTCTTTTCTTCTATATGACAACCATGAGAGAGCCACCTCCACTTACTAGGCCATTGTAATCAAACCAACTTGTAGTTAAATTTAATATGATATACAATAGATGTCTTCATATCCTCAACCCTGTAACTTCTTCACGCACACAGGCTCACCTATCGCGCCCACCGTGATGACCTGCTCCTGCATGGCAGTCAGCACCGGCATCTGCCCTGGCTGCTGCACCACCACCTCCTCCCCCAGCGGGGCCAGCAGCGGCAGGAAGATGGTGTGCAGGGGGAGCACCACCAGGGGCACGGTGCCCAGCACGCTGAAGCCGTACCCAAACTTGAGCAGGCTCTCGAAGGCCAGGCGCAGTCCTGAGGTGTTGGGGCCTCCCAGGTTGCGGAGCAGGTCACCATTGGTCCTGGAAGAGGAGCCAATTTTCAGCGGGAGCACTGGCAAGGGGTGTGTGGGTAGACAACATGCACAAGGATGGAGACTACGTGCAAAAAGAGGCGCTGTTTGGAGGTAAGTTTGAGCAGGCTTTTGACTGTCAGGTGCACGTCCTCACAGATTGTGGAGCAGGTCACCGTTGGTCCTACAAAGAGAAGTCCTGTACATTGTGATGTAATTTATTGTGATATAATACGTGCATTCCAGAAGTACGTGCTGTAGCCAGATATTCCAACAGTAGTTGACAATAGCAAAACAACGAAGTTAAATTTATACATTTCTGCAGCCAGGATCAAGTGGAACTGATATATGACAATGCGGTAAACCGTGTCCACCAACCCACCTTGACCCAAACGCCACATATCCACAAGTGCCAATGGTGATGTAGATGCAGGCGCTGAGGAACACGCTCTGCACGCCAAGCCACATGATTAGTTACCAATCATAGCTGCAAGCCGAAGCGATTCCATTATCCACCAGTGGACGCATTGGGGCACGCATGCGCCATGCCTCAGCAAACCATTTCCTCTGTGGCATGGCCCACAGAGCTGGTAGGGGCAAAGGATGGTCTTAATACGTAAAACTACCTTTTTTATTTCCATCAATCCTATACTGTAATCTGTCATGAATTGTACATTCACCCACCTGCTGCACCACGCTGTTCATTCGGCTGATGGTGGGCATCCGCAGGGAGGCGAAGATCTGGAACAAGAATTGATGCGCAGTGAAGCCATACACCATGACCGGGAAGGCAACCAGCACACCCTCCCACCGCCAAAGCACCACCGGGCCTGCGTGGCAGCACCGTTTGTTCAAGGTTTCGGGTTCATAAAAGTAGCAAAACGCCCCTGGACCCACATTGCAAACACATGGATGCTTTTTCTACAGTGCCAGGCAACAACATGCTCTTGAAGGTTGATGATGGTTAAGTCAGCTACAATTGCTACGAGCAGGCATGCATGAATATATTTTTTGAGTGATGGTGCAGTGTAACATCATGTAGCAGGTCCTGTTCTAGCCATTCCCATGCGCTACCCCAACACCACACTGCACCGCATGTAAAACTGCTAGCGGCACAATGGCCGGCATCATCATCGCCACACAGCGGGCAGCATGGCTACCAAGCAAATCAACAGCAGGCTTTGACCTCCAAGTCCCTGAGCCCTGACCCCAGCCGTTGGCACACCTGGCACTGTTTGAGGCACCACTGCCAGCATGGCCACCATGACGGTGAACACCAGGATGAAGCCCACACTGCCTTGTGATACCAGGGCCAGCAGGTGGGGGCTGCGCACAAACAGCGCCACCGGCAGCGCCCCAAACAGCGTGATCACTACGCACAAATGGGGCACATTGAGCTAATACACAAAAACAATTTATTCAAAATGCCAAAAAAATGCAAAAAAATATATACATGATTTGATAGTCAACAATATTCCGTCTTAAAATATTACTCATCATCCATCCGCCACACATCGATGCTGATGCAGCCAACAGCATCGATGTGCGGCGAATGGATGTGCGCGTGATGCAGCCAACACGCACACATGCATGCCTTACCTAGCATGAGCACCGGGCGAGAGGGCTCGGCTCCTGGTGGGATGATTGTACCAGCCTGCACAGCGCACACCGCTGTTTCAGAACTGATGCCGTCGCATTCAAATGCTATCACATCGCAGCGCCTTATAGAGGACTGGGGTGCTTGGCATGCGATCACCATTTTGATGCATCCTATGTGGGTCATGTGGATGTGGTGGACATAAGCATGCAGTGCGGATTGCGTGGGCATGGCGTGTGCATGGAGTACCACCAAAGGGTACACTTCTGCCAGAATGTTGATGAGTAGGGCATTGCAATATTTATTTTGACCGTGCATGCGCTTGATCATGACTGCAGCCATTGCGGTCCATTGCGGTGCGTGGCCTGTGCATGGCGTACCACCGAAGACCACACATCCGCCAGGATATTGATGTAGGCCACCAGGGATCCCATGTTCAGCGTGCTGATGCAGAAATCCACCGCCCGCTGCCCGTACTTCCCAAAGCTGTCCCGCGCAATCTCCTCATAGGTGCGCTTCCCTGCTAGCTGGCTGGAGAGTAGCAATAACCGCATGGACATCTCACTGGCCACTAGGTTCAATACCACCAGCAGGGTTGCGAGGATGACCCCGCAAGACTTGTAGCAGTAGGGGTAGCCCAGGACCGAGGCTCCCAGGATGCAGTTGATGAGGTTGTATACCGACTCCGTCTCGTTGGTCTTGCCGTCATCGAAGATGGAGAAGGAGGGTATGGGTGCACTGTCCGCGCGCTGGGACATTGCTGAGTTGGAGCGGATGAATGCCCTGCCATTCTGTAGCCAAAGCCCATGCGTTGTGTCAGTAGGAGGAACTTGCATACCCAACAGGTCAATTAAATCAATATGCTATTCTGTTGATCATTAGAGGGTCAATACCCCATTAACCCATGAAAGCGTATAGATGGATGGAAGTAACGGATGTGGGTTGCAATGTCCCAAAATCACGTGCATGGCTGTGCGCGACTAACCCGCTCACCCTGTGGGACAAGTACATGGGTGCCCGGGTGGGACACACCCCACCAACAGCGGCCACATGCCATGCACTCCTGTGCTTCACAAGTTCTTACCTTGTGGGCCAGAGTGCTGGACACCTTAGGTGACATGGCAGCACCTTCAGCAGGCTCTGTCAACGATTCTTCAGTGAATGGGGTTGCAGCTGCATGGCACAGGCACTTCATTGGCCAACATACCTAACCCAGTTGGACCTCCGAGTGCGCAGGGTCAACATGTGTCAGAATAGGGCTGCCTGGCATGGGCTCTTCCAGACTGACTGCTAAATTGACTAGAGTGCTGCAAACTTCAAGTGGAGTGGAACTGCGGTGCATGTGAACACCAGTCCCCGGCAGATGCGCTCCTCACCCATTGAGTGGAGCTCTGCATTTTCCAGGGGGACGCTGTCCACTGAGACAGACCTCCGGAGCAGGCTTTTACTGGAGAGTGGGTCAGCGTTGTTGTTACCCCTCCCTGCTGCGCCCACCATAAGTTGCACCCACCCAGTGGCAACAAGCCACCCACCACCAAGCCCCCACCAAGGTGGGGAGGGATACTGCTAGTACAGCTGCAGCACCTTCCTGTGTGCATAACACAACCTGTGAGACCTGGTAGACAAGGAAAGGAGCAACCTTGGAGGTGGTAACTGGGTGTCCAAGGTCCAAGAAGGGGTGGGCGTGTGGTTTTCGTGGTAGATGCAGTTAGGTACAGAGCAGACTGTCGTAGCAAGGTAAACCGCAAGCAACGTCCGAGATAAGGTTGTGCTCAAGAACTAGGTGAAGGTGGGTGCAGCAGCTAGGGCAGGATATTGAAGACACCCTACTTGACAAGCCAATTCGAGGTGCCTTTTGTATAGCACATGTGCAATGCACCTCTTTACTCCAGCAACCGACTACAAGGCAGTGAAGACCCTTATAAGAAAGACGCCTTACCTCAACTTTCCTTTTCACTTATGCCTGCTCAACGTGCTGCAGCAGTAATACGACGTGCTAGCAATAGTACGAAGTGCTAGACCCAGTACGGAGCAGACTGGGAGTCTATAGTATGCGGCTTGTATACAAGAGCCAGCAGTAGGTGTCAACTTAACGCAGGTGTATACAAGTTCATATTACTGCAGAGGAAGCCAGACACTTGAACTTTGTAGCGAGAAAATTCCATAGGATGTGGTGCAACTTGGAATGATGTAAGTTAACCCCTCGTGTTATGGTGTCCAAGACAAGCATGCAAGCAGTGAGATACTACGTCACAGCCGTATGCCAGGTTTACATATCAGCAGTATGCAATTGTGCCTAAAAACATTGACAATTTGGTTGCGTTTTGCAGGGAACTGTTGGATCAGTGTTGGATCAGCTCCATGATGATAATCATTGCTTTGATTGCTGCACAGCCAATTACATTTGCCCTTTTCATGGAAAATCCAAAATTGCTGGACACCCTAACACAAACTCTTTTAGGTGGCCCCAGTCACTGCATTGGTAGCATCGTAACAGCATTGCAGCCTCCCCCGGCTCAAATCCCAGCTCAGATCCACCATTGCAGACGACGATGGTCAACATCATCCAGGAGCTATGAACAGCAGTTCCTTCAGGAGTCCAATATGTTCGCGTCGAGCTGCACTAAATGGGGCAGCAGCGCCCTCAGCCGCTGCTTGTAGCCCGGCTCCGCAGCTACAGGGTTGCCAGACAAATACACGCACGTCAGGCTGTCTTTCACCGGCGCCAGCGCTGCATCCAAGCTGTCCAGAGGACCGATCTGGTTGTCATTGAGCCACAAGTCTTGGAGCTGTGTGAGCCCATCCAGGCCCTGCACCGCTGTCAGCCGGTTGCTGGCGATGTCCAGCACTTGGAGGTTGACCAGGGTGCTCAAGCCCTGCACGGGAGGATAAGGGGGAGTAAGTGGGACCAAGCTGATCAATTGATTGATCGTTGGCAAAGGCTGTAGGTTGAGGGTCTCAAGCCCGGCACATGCGAATACAGCAGAGAGGAGCATGATCAGTGTGATGACGTGCACAAGTGGGTCAGTGTGGCTGAATAGGCCAGAGGGACCAAGCGCTGCAGAGACGCACACAAGGGTCATTATGGCGGCGCACTCTAAGAGAGCAGTCGATTGTGGCCAAGCACTGTCCAATTTGGACGAGGTTGCTGAGGGTCTCAAGCAAAAGGGAACCATATTGACATGTTTGATGACTGCAGGTGGCGCCTGTAATGATTATTCTAATAATATTGTGCGCATCATAATGTGATTGCGGGTGGGACTTGAAATGATGATCATGAATGGATTGCCGCACATACGCACCTCCATTGTCTCGATGCCATTGTGCGACAGGTACAGCTCCTCCAGGGCGGTGCACTGCTCAATGCCAGCGATGCGCGTCAGGCGGTTGGATTGCAGCGACAGCTGGCGCAGGTTGGTCAACCTGCACAGGCACCTCGCACGTCATGCCATTCTCCTTTCCGCTTCTTTAATGAACCATTGCTTGGTTCATGATGGTTTTCTTCACAGGGCTGGCAGGCGCAAGGCATGTAGGAGCTGCATGCCTACAGCTGTGTTGCGAGCACACTTGACAATCTTTCATTATTTCTTGTAAACCACCACACCGACCAGGGCGGCTCGCAATACGCCTGTCCAAGAAAGGAAGTTTTTTTCCACAGGGAACGCCAACACACGGTATTTTCTTGTGAAGCCACGCGTGGTAGCAAGGAGCAGCTCTTTCGCCAGACATTGCAACCAATTCCAGGCACCATGTGCAGGTACCAGCCTACCTGTAGAGGTCCTCCATGGCCGCTATCCTGTTCCTGCCCAGCCACAGCTGCTGCAGCTTCTCCAGCGCCCCCAGGTTCTCCATCAACCGTATGCGGTTGGACCCCAGCTCAAGCAGCTGAAGCTGGGTGAGGTGGCCCAGGCCCTCTATTTGCATCACCTGTTTGAGAATGAGAGTGATAGTGAGTACCCGTCGCGGCTCAAAAACCACAGGCAACATGCTGGGGACATGGGCAGCATCCCTTGCAGCAGACGTGTGGCAGAGCATGCCCGCCCATACGCAAAAATACTGGTTCGCCAAAACAAGGATCATCCCATCACCTTGTTGCTGGCCACAAACAGCTCCCTGAGTCCCAGGGATGCCAGGCTGGCGATGGATCCCAGGGAGCGGATCTCGTTGTAGGACAGCTCCAGGCGGGTGAGGCTGGAGAAGGCAGACAGGTCTGGGGCCTGCGCAGGTGAGGTGCGGGTGAGTCCCGCGGCAGCGAACCCATGCATGGATATGCAATAATGCATGCCTTTGTGCGCCGCAAAAATCATGATGATATTGATCATAAGAAATACGATAAGAATGATGATAGTAAATAATGGAATGAAACTGTCATGGATACTGTAGCAAATGGCAGTGGAGATAGGCACCCACGGGACAGGCAGGCGACCCAAACCCTCAGCGTAAACCCTGAACATTAACAGGTAGGCACATGCTGCTCACCTGCTGCAGCTGGTTGTCGTGCAGTACCAACTCCTGGAGACCTGCATACATATTATTTAGGGTTTTAAGGTTTAGAATTTAGGGATTTAGAGTGTCTCACCACAGACAGATACGGGAACCAGCGTGTACAATACCCCAAGCAGGGTATACAAAACCATAAACAGCACGATGCCCCTCACCTGGTGCGGATGCAAGCTGGCTGAGCTGAGAGCTGTCTGTTAGCAGGTTCTGTCGCAAGGATAGCTTTTGTAGGCCTGGAAACAACCCCACTTCAGCATCAATACCTGTGCCATGCCATCTGCCCAACATGCACCCTGGCGGCCCAGCATCGAGTTTGCAATATGCGATATCATATTACATGTGCTACCAGACTGGTGGTGTCAGTCACTAACACCAAACCTGTAAGGGTTTGAGCTGAAGCAACCACCTGGCTGTGCTCACCTGTCAGTGCAAGCAGCTTAGGCTCGAGGGTGGCCAGCCGGTTTGCGGTCAAATCCACTACCTGCACAAGCCACACTGCCTGTTAAGCTGGCTCAAAATACCACTGGTCCAGAGGTAGGATTAGCAGTGCCAGGAAAGGGCTGGCCGGCGCAGGGTGCGGAGGCCAAACTGCTAGCCTTTTACACATTGCTGCATGCACGGACTTTACGAACAATCACCTGTACACCATCGGCAGGCATGTTCTGGCCTGGAAGGTTTAGGGTCCTAACCTTGCTGTGACACGGTACAACCTCTTGAGCAGGGGTTAATACTCAGCTGACACCTTGGCAGACGGGTACACACAGAGTGCTTGGTGTGTGCCCAGCGTTGGTGGATACACCCCAACTGAGGCACGCATTTAGCTGCCACCTATGACGCCCTCGTTCCCTGTGTCACACTATGACCTACTCCTCAGGCACAGTAGAAAGCTGGGTACCTTGAGCGTTGGGCTGAGCGGCACGTCAGCCAGCGAGTGCAGGTGGGAGTTTGTGAGGTCCAACTCCTCAACTGCCTCCTCATCCGCAGCTGCAACTGCTCCTGGCTCACCCATCCTGCTGTTGGCGGGCTGGGGACTGTACCCGCGGTGGATGTGTTTGATGTTTTGGTCAATGTGATGCGTCTGTTTTCCTTTCTTTCCTTTTCTTGATGGGTGAAAGGAGTTCAGAGGCCGCTCTCCGAATCAGAGGGAGAATTTTCAAGGTATGCACCAGTTGATATGCTTGCTGAGAAGGGTTGCCAGTGGCTGTTGCCCGACTGCTGTGTATTATGCGATGTTGTGGGATGGGTTGTCGCCGATGCATGCATGCATGTCATGCAAGGCCCGGTCAAACGCTCCAGCAACTGTTTGCAACCTTAGCAGCCAGCGTACACATGAGATGCGATTATGAGAATACCTTCTGCCAAAGCAGCTACAAAGCCGTTGCAGCTCATTCAACATATGCATGCATTACGCCCTCCCCGCTCATCTGCACCAGTTCCTCCCCTGGTCCTGCATGACTCGGATGCTTTCTGGTATCGCAGCCAATCGTTCGCCTTGCGTCGTGTGCAGCAAAACGCTTTTCTACGCGTACCGAGCACGAGCCCAGGCGTCTTCTACACGCGCTGCTGTATGCAGACCTTGTGTGTGCACGTTAACAGTTGCGTTGGGTGTGTGGGGCATCCAGAGCTGCGAGGAGCGCACAGGCTACACAGCATGCTACCTGATAGATACACAAAGACTACACAGCAGCTAGCTAGATATTATGCGCCCGGGATGTAGCTAGTGGGTACTGTCCAACTCTGCGATCCCAGCTCCTGTGTACGGGCAGGCCTAGGGTTGTGGGGAAAGTTTCGGTCAACCCGTCCGCCCTGGTCTAAGACTGGTCACCACGCGAAACTTCAAAGGACATGTATCACCTAGCAGGTGCATGATGCAGCTGTAAAACTACCTTCAGAGGTCCACGTCATGGCACCCTCTTTGACCGTCTCGGAGCCCCGGTGTTGGGCGGTGCTGGTCCCTCATGCTGTGGGGCTGAAGGGCAGGGTGCCTCCACCCCTTGCCCTGCTACCAGGTGAGTTCTCTGGCTTGCAAGGTAGCCTATCAAGTGGCTTGTTCTGCTTGATTTTTTGTCGAAGTGCTCAGAGGCTATGTCCTGGGGTCTATGTTAGCTCTCTATCTGTGCTAGTGCAGTCTCAGTTCCTTGTTTGTGCATCCATATCTGAGTTTTGTGTGCCAGCGACAGCCCATGGTCTGAAAACTAGCGGTTGGGACGAGGCCTTGTTCGCGTTGTACAGAGCTTGGGTAACTACTGTGGTGATGAGGCAGTGCTGTTTAAGAGTGCCAGTCTGCGCTGGTCTTCACTATGTACCCAGCACTACTTACAGTGCCATGCTGGGTGCAGGGGTTACCAGCAATGGGGTGTGGCGCGGGGAATGCATAGGCCACTCTCCCTCGTGCGCCCACCCCTCTATCAGAGTGCACTCCAAGCTGCGGCCATCGTCACAGGATGTACTGGAGCTGGAAAGTATACACCAGGTAGGGGACAGGTGGTGGCGGTTAGATGTGGTCTTGCAACAGAAGTCATTTGTGCAGCCCTGCACACGCGGCCACAAGCAGTTATGCGCTAGCAGATCTGTACAGCATATTGTGGACCTTTCGCTCTGCTGGGGTGGGGTGATAGTTAGTTGGCCAAGCATAAGCACGAACATTCATGCATTAATGTATTGGAATCCACAGTTGATAATGTATGCAAACTGTGAATTGTGACTTGTCACAAACATTTGAAGTGATTTGCTGATGGCGTTTCCTTCAACATCAAGCAGGCGGTGCTCCAGGAGCTATGCATCTTCCAGGTAGACCTTCTGTCCCACAGTAGTAAGTCAACCCAAACTAATATCAATCAAACAGTATCACCATATGCAAGTTCACATATTTTTTTGGGAACAAATCGCAGCCTAGCGAGGAGCTCCAGGAGCTATGCTCCCTCCAGCTCGACCTGCTCTCGCGCCTGCTGGGGGGGCCTGGGAGCGGCGAGGTGCGCAGCATTGTGTATGCGCGCACCTCGGCCAGCCTGGAGTCCGGCATCCTGCAGCTGCAGCGGGTGGCGCAGTCGGGGCCCGCGGCGGCGGCGGCGGCGGGGCGCGCCGCGGCGGAGGGCAGGGGGGACGACGGGATGCTGCTGCTGGGGGCGGTGAGTGGGGGTGTCCTTGGCAACGGCGGTGGTTCTGCGGTGGTTTTTTCTAATCTTCTGATAATCCATATGATTTTGCAGTACTAAGAACTCAGAAGGTTTAATTATATGGAGTGTGATAACTACGTTCTTTTATGTTTACATCTCTACTTTGCCCTTGGTACCAGTGTTCTGGCGAAGTGTCACTAGAAACCACACCATCACGGGGTATGTATTCACGTCATGTGCTGCATCGCAGAACGGCTATGGCAGCGGCATTGACGACGCGGTGTTTGAGCAGTCTCTGGTTCGCCAGGAGTTCATCAACCTCCCAGACAGCGGTGGACTGGTTATTCCCCTGGCCTACCAGGTATGAGCACAGCAATTTTGCCACGGGTATTCTGGCTGAAGTGCCAAAATGCATGTAAAGTGGCTTACTCGTCTTGGGTGTGGATCACGCGAGCTGGCATTGTGGCATTGTCTACCCATTTTTTGTGCTGTCAACAAGGGTTTACTGCACACAAGAGCATCGACCCCCTTTGTGTCGCTTTGCAAAGGTTCATAGCAAACAATTTTGGGAGACAATAGTATGGTGTGATATGGTGGGTTCACAATAACATTGTGCCATAAATAGCAACATTGGTCATTCTCCCCTCTTACCAGGACTTTTTGGTGGGGCTGTTGGTGGTGGAGCGCGCGCTGCCATACCCTAACCTAGGGTCCCAACAGCCCTCCCCCACCATGACCGTAGATGACTTCTCAATCTTCTCAGTCAGCGATGATGGTGACTCAGCATACGGGTCAGCACCAAGCACCGCTGAGTCAGCAAATGGCTCAGCACAGGGCAGCAATGGCTCAGGGTACGGGCGGACGCAGCAAAATGGCAATGTGCCGGGTGGCGCCAGGGGTGGTAATGGCGGCGGGGGTGGGGAGGTGCCCTTTGGAGGCGCCTACAGCTCGGCGAGCTCCTGTTCCGAGGCGCTGGTGCAGTTTGATGCCGTCAACGCGTTCCCTGATGCACACAAGTCGGCACTGCAGGTGAGTGGTGTGTCCCTTGTAGGCATGGTGCTTGCATATCGAATGCTGGCAACCGCATTTAAATGACTGGTAATATGCACAGGGGCTGTAGGGTAGAGGCCTTTGGGATTTTTGGTTGGTCAGGCCCTGTTTGTAATGTGTGATGGATCCAGAGGCCTGGCATGACTCAAACCTGAACCATGCACATGGTCGCTCGCACCCTGGTGATGGTGTGTACGATCAAATCCTAAACGCTAATACAGTGGTTGCCTTCAACCCTAAAAGATACTGTCTCTTTTTCTTCAGGTGGTCGCTCGCGCCCTTGCCATGGCCTGTGTGATGGACCAGCGGGCGGCGCTGGACCGGGCGCAGCACGCGTTGCGGCGCATGCATGTGCGGGGACTGGTGGAGGAGGCCAGGCAGCCGCTGTCTGCGCTGCGCACCCTTGGTGCCATGCTGCTGCCCAGGCTAGCTGAGGGTGAGCCTGACCAGGACATGGCTGCGGGGATCATGATACAGGGGGACCGCCTGGCGGAGGTGAGACGATCACTCACTTTTTTGTTGTTGGTTTTTTCTGTATTTATTTATATCATTTTTTTGTTCTAATGGGATTTATTATCTTAACAATTGGGGGACCGGCTGGCAGAGGTTATTACCCATATCCCAAATTAACCCTGAATCCCACAACCTAATCGCATCAAATCTGATCCCACGGGGATAGGCTGGTGGAGGTGAGCCATTTCATACCTGTTGCACCTTTTTGTTTCTTGGATATTGTGCTCAACATGGATTTAGTGCATCCTGCAAGGTGGGAGGCATGTAATAGGGGGCATCACATTCAGGTATTTGGGCATAAAGTGCGCTTGTTGCATCTGCTGCTGTGGGATTCATGGCCTGTTTCGGGAGTGTAGGTGAACTTGGCGTGCTGTTGGCTGTTGTGACAGGACCCGCATAGTGGCCAGATTGGTGACTGAGGTGGGGATGGCATGCGTGCAGGTGGTGAGCCAACTCCAGTCCGCGCTGCACCCCGCCACAGGGCAGCAGCAGCAGCCAGGGGGAGTCGCCGCGCAGGTCCCGGTGAGGGCCCCTGCCCCGGTGAAGAGGAACAGCCCCCTTTCTTCAGGGGAGAATGGTGCAGGCGACTCCACCCTCCCCTTCTTCCTGCAAGCCAGCTCAGCGCGCTTGCTGCCGTCATCGGGCCAGGATCAAAGGGACCTGCGCGGGGCGTCGGGGACGGCGACGGCAGCAGGCGCGTACGCCGAGCGTGTACAATCTTCCTCCTCTACTTCTGCAAGCTATAGTTCACCCCCTCCGCTGCTCAGCAGGCCCGTGCGCCGCTTGGGCCCCGGTGGGTCTTCCCCTTCGTCCGCCTCATCCCCTCCCCAGCAGACTACATCCTCCTCCCCCCTTGGGCCCCAGGCCACTGCATCCCTCATCAAATCTGCGTCCAGGATGGGGAGGGTCACAGTCCCCAGCCCAGCTGCAAGAAACTCAGCCATGTGTGAGCGATCGGCAGCCTCCTCGGCTAGCAGGGGGTCTAATGGCGCATCCACAGCGGTGCTTGATCAGGTCCGATCGAAGCAAACCAGTCTTGATGAGTTCAGATCGGACCGGATCGGGTCTGATCGGGAGGCAGCCCAGCCCGCCAATGTTTCCACCATGCCCTCCCTCAAACTGGCACTGGAGTCGTTGGAGCTGTCGGATCTGGAGGACCTGTACTCAAACCCACAGGTGAATGCTTTTTTATGCCTGTCTTTAGTGGAAAATGGTAAGGTCTAGACAACCGAAAACATGACCTGAGAAGTCTAATATTGCGTTTCTGCTGATTTTCCTGATTCCTGCTCCCAGCCTGTGCCATTTGTTTTGTTTGCTCTTTCTGTCACACCCCTTCTGGTTTCAGGTCAGGTTAAAACCCCGTTCCTTCATCCTAATTTTTTAATTCTGCGTTTCTCCATCAGGTCAATGCCATCCTGACCAGCCTGGCTGACGAATGGCACGCTGCTAGGCAGAACAGCGACACCAGGCGAAACAGCGCCACCCACCCAGGCTCCCAGGTGAATGAGGTCATGCTGGTAGAGGCGAGTCCTTGTCAAGGGGAGGACGATACGGAGGATGATCATTACCGTACAGGGGAGGTCAGCCTGCTCCAGGCTGCCACGCCTGTGCTGCTGGGTGTGCAGCGGGTTGCGCAGGCCATGGGTGTGGAGCTGGTGGTGCACATGATGCCGGGCCAGCAGGCGTGGGGCGCGGGGCAGCGAGTGGACAAGTCGGCGGTGCCGCTGAAGGTATGTTTTGGTAATGGGATGATAATAAGTCTGTAGGGGGGCTATATTGCTAATGAAATGAGAAACAGGAGTAAATAAAGTTGCAAGTTGATTAACACGGGAGCTGTATACAGTAATTAATCATCAAGCAAACCTAAAATGTGTTTCAACTATAATTTGCTATTGCTTTCATATTTTGCAACAATCTCATTTCCGAGTCAATGATACATGAAAAGACAAGGGCCAGACCATCTTTACCAAACTGGTATTCTACATCATTACTTTAACTTCCCGCCATCAACCCACAGGTTGCTGCCGACAAGGCTGCTGTCCAGAGCATCCTGAGCCACCTACTGGATGGGGCCTTCCAGCGCACACCCAGGGCAGGCAGCATCTCCATCACAATCACCCACGCCACCTCACCACCCGACACCCAGCCAGCCAGCAGGGCACATGGCGCCCTGATAACCATCTGCGATTCAGGCGCGTCCATGGCCCGCCAGCTGGCAGCCCACCTCACAGCCGACCCGCTCCCAAACACCAATCCGCAGCAGACAGCCAGGGATGGGGATCAAGGCAGCGCGCAAGCGCATCCCCAGGAATCCTTTGACAGCCGGGCAGGCGAGAACCCTGAGAACCATTTCAGGGACGTTTCTGCACAGGACCAAGGGGCGCCCCCAGACCAGCGCAGCAGCAGTGCGAGCGAGGCCTTTGAGCGCATGTCTCGGGGCATGCCGATCAGCTCAGGCATCGTGGGGTTGGCGGTTGCGCGCCAGCTGGTTCGGGGTGTGGGGGGGCAGCTGAGTGTGTATGTGCCCGAGGGCCAGGTGGCGCATGGGGAGGCGCAGGGTACATGTGTCAAGCTGTGGCTGCCGGGGGCTCAGCTGGCAGGGGAGTGAGTTTTGGACAATCGTTTGCTCATTGACGGGAGTCGATACTTATAACTGAGTGAGTATGTGACAGTTCAAAGGAGACAATACCACGAGTCGCTCCTAGGCCAATGTTTCAGTAGACACTGTTTTTTTTGTCAGTGAGTTTGACAGGTGATTGATTCTGCCAGTTTTTGACCTTCAGCTTCAGCTTCAGCTTCACCAGTGGCCCTTCGGGACGGGGATTCCTGTTAGAATATACAAATGAAATGTACAAGTAGATGTTAAGAGTCGAATAGCTAGCACACTTTACAGTACCAACTGCTATTGATTAGGGTCGTCAAAGGGATGCAGCAGTAGACCAAGCAGACGGGTTATTTTCTGACGCCAAAATTACCGTTTCCTGTTAGTTCTCTACACCTCCCAGGAGTAAGTTCCTGAAGGTAGTCCATCAAGAATGCATGCTCGCACTGGTCTAGTCCCATGTTGTGCATGGGCAGCTGAAGGATCCTGCATTTTTGCTGTTATTGAAAGTTATTGATGACCACCATATGTGTGGATGTTCAATAATTGATTGTACAGAGGAGATGATATTTCCAATATTAGCTGGACCAGGTGCCAGCTGGGTCATCCCGGTTACTGGCGGCGGGATTTTTTAACTTCAATCAGAGAGTCCAAATTGCATCCGATCACGGTGGAATATCACTGGAGATGGCGTTTCACTGAATTAAATTGTCAAATTGAATGAGACCTTGCCCAGGTCCAGGGAAGGCTCCTGGTGATTTGTGGTGCAATGCAAATAGCCGCTGACTGCCATCCGGATTGCTACCCTAATAGAAACAGCGACAAATGCATTACATGATAATATCTATGACTCATAATTATTGAACCCACATCTGCTGCAACATGCAATATTATGCCATTATGATAGTGTTCCATTCTCTTCCCCCGACCTCGAGGTGCTACTGACACAATGTGCAGGCAAGGAAGTCTTGAAGGACTACACTGTCAGTAGAGCACGCGTACTGAATTTGACAAGCTTTGCCGAACAGCACGTGGGCACCCAGTCTGAGACCGTTGCGGACTGGCACCACTGGTCACTCAAAAGTAGACTTTGTTGTCACACCCACGGTGACCGTGGAGGCATGCAACTGCAATTACTAGCATATCTTTGGTGGTTTTGCGCTCTTCAAGGCAATTATAATTGCCAACTTGGGAGAGGATTGCAGGGCAGGGAGTTATTGTAGCAACTGTTTCCCTGGCCAGGGACTAATTATAATAATGCAAACAGTCCCGGACTAGGCTACTCAGCACCAGATCACCAAGCCTGATATTATCATGATCACTCATGCTGACAAAAATGATCTGCATACTCGGACCACAACCCTGCCCCGAGCCCGCCGCAAGGACCACCACATTCATCTCCTAGAGGTCAAGTGCCCCAATAAATTTGGAATTCATCGCACAGTCGTTGGAGCACTCAACCAGCACACAGGACAGGCCACCCATCTCAGACCTGTTGGCCTGGCTACCCACCTTAGAAACGCTGGCTGGAGAGTAACCTGCCATGCACTAGTTATTGACAACACCGGCATTGTCCCAGTTTCTACGTTTGACGCCCTGACTGCTATTGGTTTAGCCCCAAGCGTGATTGCCAACCTGATTCCTGAGTTGCAACTCCTTGCTATTCAAGGTTCCTATGCTGTGTAGACTAAACGCCAAACCCTTTTGCATGCCATGCCAGTGGGCATTGGCTAAGTAGGCCTCAAGGCCTATCCCTGACCAGCCGTTCTGGCTGGTGTGGTGCGAGCCAGTGGCCCCCTAACTACGCCTCTGTGCGTACCCTTTCTTTCTTTCTTTCTTTCTTCTAGTTAGGCATCAAACACTAAATTCCACTCTTTTTGGCAACTCTTCTAGAAACATGCTTTACAAGATTAATATGCTACCAAAATGCATGCTATTTGATTAGGTGCCAGACAAAAGGACAAAAGGAGGCCTTGTGACCACATGGGGTGATCTAGCGACGGAGGCCCTCCGTGTGCACGGAATTCCAAAAATGCAATAAACGGTGTGAGGACACACATGTCGTAGATTTTGTCAGGATAGAGCTGCCTCGCTCAACATATGCAAAAGATGACAGCAAGGTCAGCTGCGGGAACGCATGTGACTAACCTACACGCGTTTGGCAATACATGCCAGCTGGGACAATGTCATGTCGCATAGCTGCAACAGCAGGGATATTGTTGAACTGCTGTAACACAC